>JBBYHK010453437.1:8057-21453 GCA_038382065.1 Adansonia grandidieri
TCATATTTTGTTAGATCCAAACCATTATAGTTGACCATAAGGAAATTTGCAGTTTATGTTGGTAAGATTTCGCTTATATTTCCTTGATCTGCATTTTTTTATAAAAAAAATCTAGTAAGATCCCACTTATTTGGGATCATTTATTGGCGATATAAAGATTAGATCCACCCTTAACTATCTAGATTTGGTATATATTTTATCAAAAGATAATATTTTTCTTAGTGTATATATATATTCTCTCTTCTTTTTTTTTTTTGAAGTTAGATCCAAAAATAAGTAAAGGAAGATGTAAAAGGAAAAGACAAAAAAAGGAAAATAGTTTTTTATTTGTTTTTTGCTATTCACATTATAAAATTCATTCAAATATATCTTTATTTCCAATTTGTTACATATATATTGTTTCAAATCTCAATCTAAATTTGTCACTTTTTTAGTTGGTTCTGTGGTGACATTTTATAGCTACCAAGATGGATGGATTGCAAATGCAAAAAAATTCGTTAGTTTAATTCATGCATTTTGTTTTTTATTTAATTATTTATATTGCAACTTTGTTTTATGCATACATGGTTAGTTCGCATTATCCCTTATGATGATTGGTTGATTTTTGCTTTAGTGCAGCCCATGTGATGTATGCTTTGAAGCATTGGTAAGCCCAAAAACTTAGAGTACTTGTACCAAGTATCATTGCACATTGGGTACACTTGGATACGTACGAGGTACGTACCAATTTTTATCTAAGAATGGGTATAGTTTTGAGTATGACTTGGTACAACTCAAGCCATATTTAACATTGAAACTAAGCATTTTCATGCCTTAAGCCATATTTTACTTCATTTTTTTTTTCATTATTGGCCTTTCTTCCTTTCATTACTGGCTTAAGTTCTTCAAAATTTGCAATTTGAACTGCACCCATCCTGCATGGAGAAAGGCGTCAACTAGACTGTTGCTACATGGATTAACAAGGTGCTACTATTCAAGCGAGAACCAATGCTATCCTTAATTCTCGATAGCCTTAACCCCAAATATGTTTATGAAGAAAAATCATGTTAAACAATATAAGCTTGTATGTGTTTTATGATTTTTTTAAATTTATATGTTGTTTTATTATGTAAAATTTTTCAATTTCTTTTATATATAATATATATAGCATAAAATATTTATTATAATATTAATGTTCCTGTATCATATATTTTTAAGAATTGTCTTATCCAATACCCGTATGCATGCAACATTGGATGTATGGTATTGCTTTATATTTTGTTGTTATGCCTTAGGTTAACAACATGCTGACAATGAGCATAAACTGTAGTATATGTTTTTACACTTAGTTTACTATTTATAAACATAGATCATAGTCGTGATCTAGCAACCCATCGTGAGCAACCATATGTTGTAGTCATAAGTGATCTCTTTGAAACCTTCAGTAACCAGCTTATCAATGTAATATGGTATTTTCACCATAAATCCCAGATTAAGTAAGAGCATGACATAGTGTGTACCTAGTGTCTAAAGCCTTGTCAGTTCTTATTACTCATGGTTAATAATCATGAATTTATGAGAAATAATTGCTTATAAATTAACTCTATTTGGCCAAAGACTTTAATCTAATTGACCATAGTTACGAAGAAATAGGATGTATCTTCAATGTCATTAGGAGTTGTAAATCCTCTTTAGATCACTCATTCACATCCATATGCTTTATGCCATATTACCTTTGACATCTATTAAAGTGGCCATGATTCATATGATCTCTAAAAATGACACGCCACACATAAGATGACTCGATATCACAAGTCAAAAGACTATTTACATGATTAGCACATAAGACCATTTTCATAAGCAATTGAGTGACTAATACTAAATGGAGTTCTCATACGGGCCATATTTTGTGAACTTGTTTCCTCAAAAAAGTGCCCCCATACCATCCTAAGTATTTCAATACTTCAACTTGTGAGACCAGCTGCTTTCTTTACAAGTAAGAAAACATAACAAGTGCTAGTCTTTGAGTATTTTAAATGTCATGTCTTGACAATACAATAACCAGGAACATATTAGGAACTCAGCTTTCATATATAAGGATCTCAAGATTATAACACTATAATTCCTTTACAAGGCATTTTAAGTTTCATAAGCTTTATCCAATTAGTGATTTCATGATAGTTAATCATGCCACTAATGTGAAAGAGAACCTTGTGTCATTGGTATGCATTTAATTGATAGTATATCTCATAAACTAATTTGATTGGTTCAAAGGTAGGTACTAACATATTTTTGGTTTTTTCCCTCCTCTCTCCTTGTACAATGTCCTCTCTTCCAACCTATTTGCCGAGCTCCCTTATCTTTAGGACCTAGTAGGAATTCTATTTGCCAAGCTTGGTATCATTCCCTCATTAATCACAAAATTTCCATTTTCATCTCCCATTTTACCTTTAATGTTTAAAACAATTCCCAACCTCTTTAGGCCTATTCTAGTTTTTCTCTTACACATTTCTTTTTTCTATTATTTTCCACATTTTCTTATTTTCCTAGCATAAGGATTTTATTTCTTTTCATGGCATATCCTTCACCACATTTAATTTTAATTCCTCTATTTTAATTTTGCATAATCTCTTCCAAAATTGAATTTTAAAATTCCATAATTTGGTTTCCACCATATAATTGGTCTTCAATTTGATTTCTTAAACACTTTGATTTTCCCAATTTGTTATTTTTCCTCATTTTCCCCTTAATTTGCTTTTAATTCTAACTCCACATTGTCACAATTTCCTCAATCGGTTCATGAATTATCCTTTTTTAGTATTTCAATTGGTTAGTTCGGCATTCCCTTTCATCTGTTTTACCAATTGCCCTTTCAATTTCACTTTTCCTCAATTTTTTTACAATTTTTCATATGGGTCCTTTTTCAATTCGATCCTTATATCACCTCAATTATTTCAATTGATCTTCAATAGTATGCTTTTGAAGCCTTAGTTTCTTCAATTTCACCTCTCCTCTCTTCGATTCTATGATTTCGCCCTCCTAGTTGACTTTCTGCAATTTTTAAACTTTATTTAATTTAACCTTATTTTTTATTTCATCTTTATACTGCCTCAATTGACCTTCAATTGTATTCCTTTAAAACCTTAATTTCATCAATTTCCCACTTGCCTATTCAATTTTATGATTTAACCCTCTAATTAGTTTTCCCCCAATTTTAGGACTTTCTTCTATTTAACACTTATTTCACTTTTATCCATAAAAATCCTCAATTACTTCAATTGTATTCCTTTAAAGCTTCAATTTATTAATTTTGACTTTTTTCTTTTTGTTAGTTCAAGGTAAAGATTTGAACCAAGAAGCGGGTGAATTGGTTCTATAAAAAACTAATCATAGATTTATCTTTTACAAAAATTTTAAATAAATTGAAGTTAAAAAGAGTTAAGGATAGGAAAAATAGACTTGCTCAAGGGTCGAGCTACCTGCCCAAGCTCAAAGGCCCGTCCGATATTTGAAAGGGTTTGGACAAAAATATTAGACCCGCAAAATAGGCTTGGTCAAAAAATTAGGCCCGACTAAAAAATGGGTCCAACCTTAAGTCCAACTTTCAAAGCTCAAGCTCGGCCCGAACCGGCCAATTTTACTATTATATTCTATATATTTATTTTATATTTTATGTGTTATGTAATTTTTGTCATGTAAACAATACATACATATATATATAATATTATAGTATAAATTTTAAAAACTAAGTTAAATTATTTATATTTATAAATTTAATAAAAGAAAACTATTAAATTAATAAAGATTAAATTTGAAAGTTATATTTTTCAAAAAATAAATTAATCAAAAAAATATAATATAGGTGAACTTAAAACAGGCTTGGACTGTCTATTTACAAATATGGGCCTTAGGCAAAATTCGAGGCTTATATTTTGGGCCGGACCGAGCTTGGGCAAGTATATTTAATGTTAATACTATACTCAAGCCTAACCAAATCCGGCCCTGGCGTGCCCATGAGCAGGTCTAAAGAAAAACAAACAATCGATATGTACAGGTTCAGTCCTTAAACTCAGAACCTACATCCTCTCTTCTTGGCACTTCCTTGCTAAGGTGATTCCCATAATTCACTAATGAAATTGTTACCTTTAAGGCCAAGGTATAACCTTACAACTCTATCTTTTTTATGCTTAGATAGAATATTTCAATCCCCTTAAGAATTCTACCCTAAATTCTTAAGTGTTTTCACTCACTTTCACACAAACTTTTTATGATATGAATGAAATGTTTGCAAACAATTTGAACCTCTAGTAGGTGAGTGTTTTGCTGGAATTTAAGTACAAAGTGGATAAGATACAAATAAACTTGAAAGAGTATAAATTTGATACAATAAGAATGAAGAATTTGAAAACTTTGAGCTTTTGTTATTCAATGCTTGATTGACCTTTGTATCTCTTACTTCATCAGCTATTAGGAACCTCTATTTATAGCTTGGAATTGATTTATAGATGTTGAGCATTAAATGAGGTGGTTGGAGAGCCGTTGTAGCCTTCATAAATTGTTATTTGCATTCAGACCCACTTTGTGGTATCGATTCAATACCAATACTATTGATACAAGAATTAAAATGTGACCGTTATAGCCTATCGTATCGATACATAAGGTTGAGTATCGATACTTGTCATCTTATATCGATACAGACAAACTTGTATCGATACTTTTGGGGGTTTCAGCCAAACGTTAGCAACTGCCAAGCAATGAATCGGCACATATAGGGTGAGTATCAATACTCACTACACTATATCGATACATGCTGATTTGTATCGATACAATTGAGGGTTTTAAGCATAGTATCAATATATTTATGCATTGCATTGATACATCCCTTTAAAATCCTTTGTAAAATGATTTTTCTTGGCTTGAAATTAACTTAAACATATCTAAAAAAATTCTAAGTATAAATGTGCATTTTGGAGCATATATTTTTGGGAAAACAGGAACTTAGTATTTTTTTTCAAAATATTTTTCAATTTAACACAGTACTAAGTTGGAAACAATTGAGTTCAGGTTAATTAAGATTAAGTTATTATTATATCAAAATTGAAATTAATTCAAAGCTAACACTTTTCAATTTTATGAATTAATCCTCCAATTAGATTGTTCCAAATTTTTAGACTTTCTTTAATTTGACCTTTTTTCAAACCCATCCATATACCACCTAAATTTCTTTAATTTATCTTCAATTGTACCTCTTTGACATCTTAAAATACTAACTTTAATAATTTTTTAATTAGTCATCTAATTGGATTTTCCCTAATTTTTGGCATATCTTTAATTTAACATATTTTGCCTTCAATTTTGCCCAAAGTATTAGTCTCAGGATTGATAGTACCAAATTCTCTTTAAACGATCAATCAGTTACCTCCCAACAAAATGTTGTTTGGTTCTGTTTAGTCAAGTATCAATCCTAAGATCAATTCCACACCCAAGTCTTTAATTTTCTCTTAATGTATTGATCCTAAGATTAATACTTATAGCTTATTTTCCAAAAATGCTCCATTTTAGTCCTTCAATCACTTTTGCTTATTCAATTTGGTCTTTAGGATCAAAGTTTACTCTAGGACTATAGGAAAGAGATACCTTTTGTGATCAAAGGTTTTAGGGAGTTGATTTGAGGGTTCAAAAAAAATGAGTCTACACTTTTAATTCAGACACAAGTAATAAAAAACAACTTTTAGCCTACAATCGTGGATGCTACAAAGTCATAAAGAAAATTTATACTGTGGTTGGCACTCAAGAAAGTTAAATACTTCTTCCAAGCAAAGCAAAGGAAAGAATGTCTAAGAATTGTTATAGTCTTTCTTTACTATGTTGGCTTGTTGAAAACTATTATTTATGTTAGTAAGGGAAACATATGCTTTAAGTGAACGTTAGATGGCAAAATAACTAGTTGTATCCCATGTTTTAGATTGTGTAGAAGATGGAACTTATGAAAGAACTGATGTTTGATGAAACACATTTGTAAATAAGTTTATGCTTTTATTGACAATACATAGAATTAGTCATATCAAAGCTAAGGCAAAGCATGAAGCCTAAGTTTTTTCAGCCATTCAAACTAAACAAATATAACTTGATTACAACAAAATGTGAGGTAACTAGAATCCATTTCCAACTATTGCTACCATCTCTACCTCTTCTAGAGTCATCTTTCAATCGTAACCCAAAGCAGAAACCTTATTCTTTAATGGAATTTTTTTAATAATTTCTACTAAAACTAAGCTATTGCATTATACTTCAAATGTGACATCTCATTTTTTAATTTCTTTACTTCATAATATAAGAACTTTTCCCTTCTTTTCACCCTAAGAATTATCTTTCTTACTCTATCATAAATCATGGGTTATGCCATGCATGAAATCTATAAACATAGTTCTACGAATAAAATAAATGTTATAACTAGTATTTAAAAATGTTTTGATTGAAATTAAAATGATAAAAATATAATGTGACATCCATAAAATCTTTTCCTTGGATTTGAGGTCATGCAAGAAGTCCACTTGGTTGCCTTCTGGCTGCAAACACAATAAACAATATCTCATTCATGATCCCATTTCACAAGGCAATTGAATGTTATAAGACTATATCCATTCTAAATTTTATTGTAAAATCTAAATATAATGAACAATTAGTAAAACCCTAAAAAAATTCCCAATTAATAAAGAAAGGGAGATAAAATTGACAAAAATTCAAATGCCGTGAAAATCAAACTTTGAAAACCCAAATAAAAAACATTGGTTGAAGATTTTGAGACGTTAGGTTTTGGGTGAGAGATAATTATGCCTTGGCATTTGTGACATAAGAAATGAGCAGAAAAAATTTTCTTTGAGTTGAAAAATAATGTTTCACCACTTCGAAATAAAGAAAGAAGGATTGAACTAAATTTAGCCACTTTATTTCTTTTCCAATTTTTATGTTTCTTTTTGGATTATTATGTTTTTTTCCCTAATCACCAAATGGAAAAAGCAATCCCATAAAGTATCTATTTTTAACATCATTTATTGATTTTTCATGTGCACATCAAACAATGTCGAAAGTCCTTAATTGATCAACCTCGAAAAGGTTACACCCTTAATAAACTAAAATAAAAAGCTTAACCTTGATTCACTCCAATATTAATAGGTATGGTTCTAAATTAAGCATTTATGAGATTTTCACTTTTTGTTTTTGATGATGTAAGAACCTAAGAATCATAAGTGAAAACAAAATTAATTCATAAATTAGACATTATGACAAATTTTATACATATAAAATTAACTTACATATTTTAATACCTTTTGATTGGATATATTCATTTATAATGGATAGGTCCACCATCTTTTGTGTCATAATATAGGTGATCAAGCAAATGTTCCATTGAATTAAAAAATATGGTGGGAAAGATCTTTTATAACTTGCAAATGGTTTCAACAATATTGGTTTCCAATAACCCATTTGTTTGACACGAATTTTGGTTATAAATCTCTAAAGAAATGATGTAGCTTTGTGGTTGCATACCAAATTTGTTAAATACCAAATCTCAAAATGCAATTAGAAGTTGTTGCTGCACAAAAAAATTACAATCATGAATTTTCACGCCATAAAACCTCACATTTGGACAATGCTAAATATTTGAGGGAGGTCCATCAGGAAGTTTATTTGACCTATGCATAAACTCTTTCTGGTCTTTCCTATTGAATGTGTGAATAGTTTTAGCCTTGTATGTTTTTCTATTACTATCCACCAATTTTAATTCAAATTGTTTGTAAAATCCATTTTAGTCCTTATATTATCTTTTGTTTTACCTTTCACATCCATCATTGTGTTGAAAACACATTTCCCCAATATAAATAACTTCTAAATTATCGTGAATAAGATTGGTTAGCCAATAAGGTAACTCCTAAAATATACTCTTTTTTATCTAATTATGACTTTGACCGAATCTAATCAACTTTTCTTCATTACATTTAGTCCAAAATGAGATATTTGACAAACAATATATCTTTTTGAAATTGCCTCACTAGATAATTTTTTAATTAAAGAGTCATGCTCAACTATTCAATAAAATTTACCTTTTTGCCTTTTAACGAAGATGATTTAAGGGAAAGAACTGTGATAGAAATAAAAAAGACATGGTTTCTTTCCATAATATGATTTGAATGGCTTCACCTATTCCATACAAAGCTAATCTCTTATGTGTACTACTTCTTGATAAAATGTCTTAAACAGGAAAGTTTATTATCGTCCATAATAATGTAGCCCTTAATACAAAGTTCCTTTTCTTATACCCCTCATAAATCAAAACCATGGTTCTATATTAATTTCAACTCGTCCATAAAAAGTTTAAGAAAAATATCAATATTCAACCTTGGACTATTTAGACCCAAAATTATCGTATTAAGGAACAAATATGATTGTTTTGTAAACATCGGTGGGGTTAAATTTGCATATAGCAAGCATTACCGACCAACAAGAAATATAGTTTGGCTACTTAAGTACATGAACAAAATCCATCTATACATAAACCTAATCTCACATTCAAACTTTAGCTACAAAAGATGAGTGATTATGATTGAAATCTTGTCAATTTTCACAATCAACTAGTTTAATCAACACTCATTATCCCTTTGGTTATGCGTATCCCATGTCATATGTTTAACAATTACTATTGATATGTATAAAGGCTTTGCAGTCTCGGTAGAGTGAAAAATAATGGAAAATCTTATAAAGAAATTTTTTGACACATTATGTGCTTGGTTTATATAAAAAAATGGCAACATGCCAAACAGTGTGTTTGCTTAGCTTACTTATTTTAAAACATGTAATCATTGTTGCATGCATTTACCTTAATACAATGAATTCAAATTTTGCCATCTTCTTCTTCATTCTACAAAAAATCCTTAAGCAAATTATCATTTTCTGGCAATATACATTTTATTATAAGCATTAGACAATCAAAATACGATTCACTCATGTTAAATTATGACTTCACATTTAGCAATTGTAGCTTAGCAAATAACATTACATGTTTTGTACATCCTTAACATGATGGTTTATCTACTAATTCATTCAACAAACTATAAATTTGTAGAACTTAAGTTCGATTATACAACCTAAACTATTATCTCATTAACTCTGCAATTACCACCTAATTTAACATTTGGATTTACAGCATCCATAACCAATTTCGCATAAGGATTCTCTCTTTGAATATCACTTATCAGCTCAACGTTATCGTTATTCGTAGATAACTATCCTTGATGACTTTCCCTATATGCATCCCAGATGAAGTAACTTCCACTAAAACTTTTGTAATACCGTTGTTTATGCACTAAATCAACTTTTGCAACACAAGGATATCAATTTTATTGTGTCTTCTGTACTCAATGTGAACATATACAACAGTGTGAAATTATTCAACTCTATTCAAAAACTTATTAGTAATAAATCTTTCTTTGTTTAATCAATGATGCATCCAAGCTTTATCATATCTTTTGCCTCAGCTTAAGCATTCATCAATACAATAACGTAATAAATATAATAACACAATAAACATAATATAGATAAATTAATAACTCAATTATATATATCAATATACTAAAATTAATAAATCAATTGCACAATAAACTAAAAAACAATTAATAATATTATAAATTCAAAATCAATTAAAATATTTTAAACTAAAAAGCAATTACATAATAAACTAAATTATCCATTATAAACTAAATCAAAATTTAGTAAAGTTTTAAAATAAAAACTTGTTATAGGGCTTGAAAAGATAATAGAGTGGAAAAGATGAGAGGAGACCACATGATGGAAGGGGAATTTGTGGTGAAGGGCTAGCGATTGGGGAGAATAAGAGAATAAGACAAAAGAAAGAAGAAGAAGAAAGAGAGTAAACTTAGGCAACAAGTAGCATCAAAGAAACGATCGAAGGTAAGGGCCCATATAGGTGGACGAATGGTAATAAATCATAGTAGTTGGTATCGTATCATAATCGGTCTGATTTTCAGGTAAAACCAAACAGTTCTAGTAGCATGCTGTTTTAGTTTTTGTACTAGGTAGTACCAATACATATTAGTCCATACCAGTTGGTACGAAACTTTTGATTTTTTAATATTTTGCTTATTTTATTTTTTTAACTAATTTTTATTTTTTTCATAATTACATTTAAAAATAAATTATGTTCATTAAATTAGGGTAATAAAATATTCTAAAGTATTTTTTTGTACTTACTTATTTGATGTTAAAAAATTTTGTATATTAAATATTTATATTTGCATATAAATATACATATATATATATGTAATAGATGTATATTTGCATGCATATATAATTTATATTTTATTAGAAGTTTGAAAATATACTATAAATATATATATATATATGCAAAAAGTATTTGAAAAATACCAACAAACCCAAAACAATACTCAAAAACACATCGTTATTGTTATCTACTAGTTCCAAAATAAAAATGATATGCCTATGGGTACTGTATTGACTATTGTGAAAAAGATTCCTCTAGTCAAGGTTCAAGCAATGTGAGGGAAAAAGAAACGAAATAGAAGAGAGAAAAAGAATGAGAGGGAAGAGACAGAAAATTCCATTGCTAAAATTTTGAACCATAAAAATTCAATCTAACAACTTGAATTTTCAAAGGCATTTCCATGAAAATTATGTCTCAAATGAAATTTAATCGAAAATAATTCACCCAAGGGAATTCCAATGACAAATTGCATTTATTAAAATTTTGAACCCCAAAAATTCCTTTTGAGAATTTAAATTTTTAATGGCATTTCATTGAAAATTATATGTCTTCGACGAAATTTAATTGGAAATAAGTTTTTCCAAATGGAATTCCATCTAAAATCATAATTGCACATAAATGCACTTTTCAGCTTAATTTTTTTTGAAAAAAAAAAAGCTTCAAGCTGTTCCCAAAAAAAAAATTTTACTAGAAAATCCTAACCGAAACTAAATGCAGTTTTTCAATAAAATTTCTATTAGAAAAAAGGCTTCAAACTTTTCCAACAAAAATTCTATCAAAAAAGTCTTTCACCCAAAAAATTTAACTTACATTTAATTTTTTGTGACAGAAAATTTCGTCACAAAAATCTAGCAAAAGTATCATGTTTTTCATTAAAATTTTAGTGACGAAAATTTCATCACAATAATTCCATTGTAAATATCATAATTATCACTAAAATCTAAAAATTTGTCACTAAAAGTCTTAACCTATTCTAACAAAATTTAGTTTAATAAAGGTGTGAGTTTAGTAAAAAAAATATTAATGTATTTTCGATAAAATTTTTCAATCAAAAATATTTCGATCACTAAAATTGCTTTTTCTTGTAGTAAAAAGAGCTATGTGGTTCCATTTTAAACTTATGTTCATGGACAGATACAACTTTAAGCCTATGTCCATAAGAGAGCCAATGACAAATTGACTAAATTGGTAAAATTGTTTATTTAAATAATAAATTATATTTTGTTTGAGTTCTACGAAGTCGCTTGTCTTAGTACTATCTAGTGAGAAAGATACTTCAACACTTATTCCTATATTGAAATTGAAGCAGTATATCTAACTTTTTTTTTTCTTTTTGCAATAGGTCATATTAAATTAATATTTATATATGTTCTGTTATTTGTACATAATTTTTATTTTTATTTTTTGCCAATAATTTGAAGCATAAAAACTTTTCGTACTCAACACTTATCATTAGATTATCCATCCTTATACAGATCTCCAATTCTACCCTGAGCTTCCATATCAGGTAGAAGCAATGCATCTTTATCTTGTAACTAATATCTATAGTTGTTTCAAATAATTATTTGAGAGTAACCTATCCTTATCTTTATCTTTTATATTAGATAGAAATAATTTTCAATTTATAAATAATATCTATAGATAATTAGTGTAGACAATTCTTATATCTATCATTTTTCAATTATACCTACAAATACACTCGATCAATGAGAATAGAAAAATCTTGCCTTTCTCAATTCTTTCATAGTATTAGAACTTTTATAGCTTTAGCGAATCTTGATCTTACTATTTTATTCTCTCTCTCTCTTTTTTTTTGCCTTTGATGTCTATTAAGGCATATTCTAATATTCACCCAATTATGACATCAATAGGAAACTCCTCCATAGATTCTATCATCGTTATTAATGTAGTTGCTTAACTCTCATTGGAACTCACATCTTCCAATTTTCCATCTTGGGGTGCTAAGATCGATGCGCTATTGAGTAGCCTTGATTTAATGGGCTATGTAAGGTTCAAACAAATCTCCACTAAAAATAATTCCAATATATGGACAGGGAATTATTAATTCAAACTATACTCATTGGCTTCATCAAGATAAGTTTATTCTCCATTCAATTTTTACTTAGCAACATGTTATAGCCTTAACGAAGTATTTTTAAAGAGGCATGGCAAAAACTTATTTGACTATATGCCAATAGAACTCATTCTAAAATGATGGATCTTAAAAACAAATTAATGCATGCTAAGCATGAAACCAAGTAAATTGGCAAATACTTACAACGTATTAAAAATTTAGCTAATGGACTTGCTCTTACTGGTGTACATATAGAGAGGGATAATATCATTCTTCACACTCTTAATGGTATAGGCAATGAATTTAGGGAAACTTGTGCAATTATTGAAGATATAAGAGTTCCATTACATTTGAGGAACTCCATGATAAACTTATAGCATATGAGTTTTATTATAAACAATAGGCCACTAACAACAATACAATCCTTGTGACAGCTAACTTTATAAAAAAAATCGAGCTATATTGCAACTACTCACAATCTCCAAAGTAGATTTTGGTCTACTAAGGTTGGTAACCAAGCTTAACAAACCAATCGACAATCTAGCTATCATTCACAGCTTCACAAGTCAAGATGCACATCTTGCTTGGAAAATTTGTGACAAATCAAGCCACAATGCCAAACAATACTTTAAGGGAAAACAAGTTGTCAACTCCACTTGACTAACAAATCATACCATCTTATCCACATATGACTATATCTTATGATTTTGAGAAAAAATGGATAATAGATTCTGAAGCCTCATGATGTCACCTTAGAGCTCAATAATCTCTCCTTATACACCAAGTATAATGGTCTTGATGAGATATTTGTAAGAAATAGGGCATGTTTGACTATTACACACATCGATTCTATTTCTTTAAAAAAACAAATCTTAATTTCTTTTAATTATCTGATATATTGTGTGTTCCTTCAATTAAAAAAAATTAATTTTATTGAATTTATCACATTTCTTGATAACAGATGTAAATGTTGGACTTTATGTGGCCCACATGATAATAAATGGACCAAGATAATTAAATCAAATTATTAAGGTGAAATTATA
>JBBYHK010454099.1:0-21433 GCA_038382065.1 Adansonia grandidieri
GTTTGGAATTTAGTTAAGAAACCTAGTAATTATCCCATTGTAGGTACTAAATGGGTTTTTAGGAACAAACTTGATGAGAATGGAACCATAATTAGGAATAAGGCTAGATTAGTAGCTAAAGGATATAGTCAAGAGGAAGAAATTGATTGTAATGAAACTTACGCCCCTGTAGCTAGACTAGAGGCCATTAGAATACTACTAGCCTTTGCATGTTTCAACAATTTCAAGTTAATATCAAATAGATGTCAAAAGTGTTTTTTTAAATGGCTTCATTAATGAGGAAGTTTTGTTGAGCAACTTCCTGATTTTGAAAATTTTCATTTTCCCGATCATGTTTTTAAACTTTTAAAAGCTTTATATGGACTAAAGCAAGCACCTAGGGCATGGTGTGAAAGACTCTCAAAATTTTTAATTGAAAAAGGTTTCAATAGAGGCAATGTTAACAAAACTCTATTTATAAAAGTGAAAAACAAGGACATTTTAGTGATTCAAGTTTATGTTGATGATATTATCTTTGATGCTACTAATGAATCTCTTTGTCAAAAATTTTCTAAGTTAATGCAAGGTGAGTTCGAGATGAGCATGATGGGAGAATTAACAATCTTCTTAGGGCTACAGATTAAACAAACTAAAAATGGCATCTTTATCAATCAAGCAAAGTACACCAAGGAATTACTCAAGAGGTTCAAAATGGATGAAGCAAAGCCTTGTTCCACACCTATGAGTACTTCAATAAAGCTTGAAAAAGATCAAGGAGGTAAAATTGTTGACTCTAAACTTTATAGGTTTATGATAGGTTCATTGCTATATCTTACCGCCAGTAGACCTGACATAATGTTTAGTGTATGCCTATATGCTAGATACCAATCATCACCACGAAAGTCACATCTAATTGCCATGAAAAGAATCTTCAGATATCTTAGAGACACTCCAAATCTAGGCTTATAGTATCCATAAGAATCATTTATTGTCTTACACGCTTATTCCGATGCGGATTTTGGTGGATGTAAAATTGATAGGAAAAGCACTTCCAGTACATGTCAATTTCTTGGAAATATGCTCATATCATGGTTTTCCAAGAAACAAAATAGTGTTGCTTTATCCACAACCAAAGCGGAATACATATTCGCGGGAAGTGGTTGTGCCTAAAATTTATGGATAAAACGAACAAAGGAGGATTTTGGCATTACCATGGATCATAGCCCAATTAAATGTGACAATACTAATGCCATTTGTCTCACCAAAAATCAAATCCAACACTCTAGAACCAAGCACATAGAAATTAGACATCATTCCATTAGAGATCATGTGCAAAAAGGTGATATAGTGCTTGAATACATTGATACCTTGCATTAATTAACTGATATTTTTACTAAACCACTTGACAATGATAGATTTTACATAATTAGAAGAGAAATTGGCTAAATGAATACACCCTAGAATTCATGATTTGATCCAATCCTGATACTTTACCTCAATATTGTTTGCATCATGCGTAGTTTGATGAAACTAGTTTTACACACTTGTTTAATAATGTTCATTTGTTATGAATTTCTCATTCTTGGATAATTTTTATTGGATCTTGATTAAATTTTGAATTATCCATGCAAAATGATCTTGATTTTGGTCTAAGTTGTATTTTTGAATGTTTTTCAAAAGATAATTAGGTTAAAAATATACCTAATTTGATGTCATCTTATTAGAAATGACCCCATATTAGGCCATCTGTATCAATCCCTGTACATTCCTCTTTCATGTATCGAGACTTGTTTCCATTGTATCAGCATAAACCTAGACTTGTTCTTTGTATTAATACCTGCCTCTTCTATATCGATACACTGTATCGATACTTCTCAGCTTGTATCGATACACAGTAATTTCATCTAAGTCTCGAGACCCAGTTCCTTGTATCCATACAGAACCTAGAAATGTTCTTCGTATCGATACTGCTTCTTCTGTATAGATACTCACTGTTCATTTAGAAACCCTCACGCGCGATTTCATCATTCGAACGCACTACTCATCCCTCTCTTACAAAACCATTTCTTTCACTCAATCTTCAAATCTTCAACACTCATCATCATCACCCTTTATCTCCCAATCAATTGCTCCATAAACCAATTTCCCTTATCACATTTACCCAAAACCATTTCAAAATCACTCACTATCATCTAAAACATTAAAAATTTGAAACTCCCTATCACCCTAACCCTCACCACTTTCCTCTCTAAATCCATCACTTTTGTCCAAATTTCTTCCCAAAATTCAACCTTTTTTCCATTCCTAAACTTTTCCCCACTTTGTTTGTATGATTGATTGCGAATTTATTCACTACATCATACCAATTGCAAATCGAATTTAGTGCGCACCACTTGTTCGACTATTTTCCCCAACCAGCATTTTACCCACCTAACCTATTCCCTCACCACCTGCTCAACAAAAGTCCTCAAACACAACCCTGCCTCCCAAAACCAAACAAACAGCACGTCGTCAAGGTCCTATCACCCGTGCCTCTACCTCTTCCATTTGTTAACCAACTCCGACCCAAAATCAGTCCTTCTTTGACTTATGTTTTCAAGATGCATGGGCTCGTGAGCGTTTCACCAACATCTATGCCTGGATGCCCATCCAATAATGTCAAGTCATTGACTTTATGTTTCTCTGGTCCATTAATTATCCTTACTTCAGATTTTGAAACTTTCGGTTGGACCAAAATTCTTTCTTTAAATGTTTCAGTTCACGAAAATCTTATCCATGCATTCTTTAGCAATGCCTCTCTCGTTATTGAAGACTACGATAATGTCATTGCTATTTGGTCTTATCTTTTGGGACAAGATCTCCTCGTTAACTTGGCTCATCTTGCGTTTGCCTTTGGTTTTTCAAATGAAGGCATCATCCATGAAGGCTCAACTCCCGCCACATTTCGTACTCCAAACAATAAAGCCACGCTCCTTCCTCTGGTCGATCGCTTGCTCCATCTTATCATCTCTCATGTGCTCCATCCATACGGAACCAAACATACCTAGATTAGCAACACGGACTATTAGTGGCTTCAGATGATTCAAACCAGTAATCATCCAAATTTAGCCTATTTTATATTCGCAGACCTTGTTCTTTGCATTGTGGTTGCCGTATTCTTCTCCATGGCATGGCCTTAAGTTACTACTTCGACACCCAAGGTCTCGATCTTTCATGCTACCCCGAAATTATGGTAACCACCTACTACTACATTGTTTGCAAATCCATGGGCCTTGCTAGGTATGAAATTCAAGGTGCTAACTTTATTCCCAAGGCTCTTCGATAACCACCATTTGAGCAGCTGGATACTTCCACTCCCAATAATCATGATGAGCCTCCCATACCTCTAACTTTCATTACCTCATCCTTTGCGCCTAGGGACATTCCCACTATGTTCACTTCGGTTATAGGCCCTTTCGATTCATAGGAGGGATGATCCAACCATCGCTTTGACACCAACGATGCTCATCTCTCTACTCTTAAGCATAGTCACCGAGCTTTAACGGAGCAATTTCATGCTTTTTTGACTGCTTTTCCTTTGCGCCTCTGCCTACTTTTCCACACATCAAGGATCCTCCAATCGATGAAGTCTACTCAAATTAGGTGTGTTTATTAATTTTCTACTTTGTCAGATTTTAGGATTCTAGGATATCGTTTTAGGATATCTCTTATGTTTGTCAGACTTATGGTTAGGATTCTTAGCTACTCTATGTTTTGCATTGCTTTTAACATCTTTTGCTTGCTTTATTAATTTTCTCTTATCCTAAACTGAGTTTGCCTTTGATTGTGCCTACTTATCCTTGAATTCTGCTTTGATATAACAAAAAGGGGGAGAAATGCCTTAAATTTGCAATGTGTTGCTATATATGCTTTCTATGAATTTATTATGCATATGTTGGAAGCCAAATTACATGTTGATATTGAACATAAGCTTGATTTTTCCAATCTTGGGCAATATTAAAAACTGAGTTACTCAAAATAAAATTTTTGAAAACCATTGCTTTATTGAGGAGGAGTTATTTTTTGTTAATCTCAAAAACAAGCAAATTTATCTTAAGTTTTGTTATATCAAAAAGGGGGAGATTGTTAACCTTAATTTCAATTTTGATATAACAAACAACTTAAGTTAAATTAATACTCAACTTGGCATTTGTGTTTAAATTGAAAAGCATTTTGAAAAATACTAAGTTTGTAGTTTGTCAAAAATTATATGCTCTAAAAAGTATTTTTATACTTAGATAAATTTTTAGATTTGCTTAAGTCAACAAAAATCATTTCACAAATGTTTTTGAAGGTTTGTATCGATACAAAGAACAAATGTATCGATACTCAAATGTATCGATACAAGTGTGAATGTATCGATACTCACCCTATGTATATCGATACAAGGCTTGGTAGTAGCCAAGGTTTGGATGAAACCCTCCGATGTATTGATGCAAGTGTGTATGTATCGATACAGCCTACTTAGTGTCGATACTCACCCCATATGTATCGATACAAGGCTTGGCAGTAGCCAAGGTTTGGCTAAAACCCTCAAATATATCAATACAATAGTATCTGTATCGATACAACTTGCTTAGTATCGATACTCAAATCCCTTTATCGATACAACAAGCTGTAACAGTTACTTTTTTTATTTCTGTATCGATACTATTGGTATTATATCGATACTATAGCGCGGGATTGACGAAAATAAGCATTTATGAAGGCTACAACGGCTCTCCAACCACCACATTAAATGCCCAATGTCTATGAATCAATTTCCAGCTATAAATGGAGGTTTCAAACAGCTGAAGAAGCTGAGATACAGATTTCATTGAATCATTGAACAACAAAAAGCTTAAAATCAGCAAATTCTTTATTTCTACTTGTATCAAATTTATATTTTTCAAGCCTAGTTGTATCTCATTCATCTTGTACTTAAATTCCAACAAACATCTACCTACTAGAGGTTTAATTTATTTGCAAAATACTTCTTTTATATCACAAAAAAGGTTGTGTGAAAGTGAGTGAAAATATTTGAGAGTTTAGGGTATAATTCTCAAAGGAATTAAAAGGTTCTATCTTAGCCTTAAAAGATAGTAGTGTAAGGTTATACCTTAGCCTTAAAGGTAGCAATTTGCTTAGTGAACTGTGGGAATCACCTTAATAAGAAAGTACTAAGAAGAGAGAACGTAGGTGTCGAATTAAAGGACCAACCTCTATACATTGATTGCTGGTTTTTCTCTTCCTTATCTTATTTTTAATTTTTAATTTTACTTCAAATTCATCAAGTTTTTATAGAACCAATTCATCCCTCTCATGGTTCAATCTCTCTTTTGATGCTAACAGGATTGAAACGAAGATTCTGGGACATCATCATCTGGTTCATTATATGAGGCATTGGTTGAGGTAGCAACGGTGATATCTTTTTCTCCTTCAATGCTGATGACTTTGTTTTTTATTATAAATTTTAACTTTTGATGTAATGATGATGGAATTACTTTCGCAGAGTGAATCCAAGGCCTTCCCAATAGGCAATTATATGATGGAGTGATATCCATCAGATGAAAATTGACTTCATAAGTGCATGGGCCAATTTGGAATAGAATAGTGATGTTTTCCACAACATTTTTTCAAGTTCCATTGGATGCTCACACCACTGTGCGACTATTTTGGATATGAGATGAGTCATTAAGGAGCTTGTTCAAGCATGATACGAGCATTACATTTGAAGCTGACCCGTTATCAATTAGCACTTTAGGCAACTTGTTACCTTTGCAAAATGTAGTGATGTGAAGGGCTTTGTAGTTTTCCCTTCCTCCATGTGGGATTTTAATATATAGTTGTCAGTAATGATGTTGCTTACTAGATAATCCAACTAGCCTATTAGGATATCTCGAGAAACATATGCCTCATTCAAGACCATAAGGAGTGCATTTCTATAAGCTTTAGAATTTAGTAAAAATAACAACACATATATCTTGGCATGTTGCTTGTTCAACTAATCGATGATGCTATATTTGCTATGCTTGATCAATTTAATGAATTTTATAGCTTCTTTCTCACTCACTGGCTTCTTGACAGCTATCGCATCTGAGTCTTTGGTTGCAGACATCAGTGTTTGAGAAACAAAGGTGATTTTCTTTTTGATGAGTTTCATCTCTTGATGCTATCAGGGCATAACATCTGCCACTCTGAGTTAAATGTCTTACCTTTAAGAGATCAACATTTGTTGCCTATTGACTAGACTCTTTGATGATTAAGGTGTTGTTTTCATAGTTCTAAGGAACAGCTTTAATATCCTTATAAGAGAAAATAGATGAAAATCGAATTTTCATCTTTGACATAGGCTGAACAAGGGCAGCTTGAGTACTTGGTCGATTGTCAAATAAGAGTAATGGCCTTTCAATACTGTAAGAAGGATTATTCTTCATTTTCATAATATTGACAAATATTGTTGCATTTGCAGACTCGATATGTGAGGTTTGCTTTTTATCATAAAATTCAATGATACCCTTATTCATCATCCTTTGAACCATAGCATGAAACTTTATGCATGTTTAAACAGTATGGCCATAGACAGTATGGAAATCACTGAAATCATTGACTTTATTTTTTTATCTTTTTGACCTTATTGAACAATTCAGCTTGTACCAAGATTTGCTAGACTAAATTTATTTGGCATTTTGACTTTATCTATGTTTTCTGTGACCTTGTAGTCTTCTTTAATAGCCACTCACTTTGTATCTAATTTAATGTAAGTCTGAGATGAACTGGCTCCAGTACTAGATTTTGGTTGTTGTTTGGCTTTGATTTTCCTTTTTTCTTTAAAAATATTTCCCTTACCTAAGCCTCTCTTCATAGTCTCATCGATCTTTGCACACAACACAACTATATATGCGAAGCTTCTCAGAGTTTTTTTCACTACCTCATCATAATAAGGTGTTTGTAATGTGCCAGTAAATCTAACCATCATTTTTTCTCTTTCATTATAGGATAAATCTAGGCAACTTCTTCCATCCACCTCAAAACGTATTGCTTAAGCTTTCGTCAGCTCTTTTTTTTATCCATAAGAGATAAACAAATTGAAACCCGATTGATGGTAGGTCTCTCTTCATTTATGCCATTAATAGATGGACAAATGTACTCTTAAAGCTCTTTATAAAACTCAATTTCAGATTGGTTCATCATTCTTTGGACTGTTTTAAGGAAAAATGGACACTATTGAAGAATATGCTCTTGATTGCATTTACAACAAGATGGTTTAGTGGTTTTATGCTTTGGCTTTTAACATCTGACACTATTTCAACTTTCATAAAAGCTTACTAGACCTTGCTCACTGGGGTTTTGACTTCTTTGATGCTTTTTTTGACCCAAGATCTTTTCCCTTCGATCACTGCATTCACTCTTGGCTCTACATGGTTAAAAAGTGGATTGGCTCCATTGCTAGGCCTAGGCCTTTGTTTAACCTTAATCATACCCTTTTCTAACAGACCTTATACCTTTCTCTTAATAAGGTGTAATTCTCAATAGAGTATCCTTGCGCCCTAGCGTGGTACTCACAATAAGCATTTTCATTGTACCATTTGGGGTAAAGAGGTGATCTTGGGTTTGTGAATATTAGGGCCAATAACTGGGCTACCAATAGACAAGAGTAAATCTCTTCGTAGGAGTAAGAAAGTGGCTCGAAGTTTTCTTTTTCTCCAGTGTTTGTTGATTATTTGGAGCTCTTGCATTGTTTGTATTGTGGGATTATGCCCTTTGGGTTGTATTTTGAATAGGATTCGACATGAAGCTCATTGTCGGAAGGATCCCAATAGAATAGACTGGTTATGGCATCGATGAGTAAAGGTTAAAACCTGGATGCAACATGTTCAGGAAGTACATACCATGTGCCACATGTGGATTTCGATTAAACCTGACTTGACTTTTACTAACAACATTCACCTTCTTCTCTTTACACTCAGTTGTTAACTTTTTAACCGACTCAGATAATTCTTCAATGGATATTTTATCATTTTCAATAGCATTATTGATCATTTCGCCCAGTATAACCATATCGATAAAATTTTTTATGGCATTTCCCACTAATCTTTCATAGTAGGGAGCCTACAAAGTGCTGATAAACATGATCATCTTCTCTTTCCCAGTCAAAAGAGGGTGCACTTGAGCTATTTCCTATTTTCACCTTTAAGCATACTACTTAAAGCTCTCAGAGGCTTTCTTTTCCATGTTTATAAGGGAAAGACGACCTAAAGCCCAGTCAAATATAGGCTTATATTGATCAAGGAAGGTATGAGCCAAATCTACCCATGCTTGAATTTTTATGGGATCAAGCCTTATATACTAGTAGATAGTTGCCCCAGTTAGACTATCCTGAAAGTAATGGATTGGTAGCTTTATATTCTTTTCATACCCGACCATTTTACAATAGTACATACGAAGATGTGCCATGATGTCTTTAGTCTCATTATACTTTTCAAAATTTAGCACTTTAAATTAATGTGGAATGATGAGATTGAAAACTAATCCTAAAAATTTTACATTTACAACCTCAAATTTATCCCTTTTTTTGACAACTCAAAGGCATTTTTCCAATGACTGATACATGTTTAAGCCTTCATCATTTTCTAAAGAGCTCTATGCTTTTTCTTGTTTCATTTGCTCTTCAAGATATAGGAGTATAGGCTTTACCGATGAAGAGCTCTCATCTTAAAACCCTTGAACCAAATAGGATGCTATTGTATGGTTAATGTAAATGAATGGTTAAGTAGATGGATACTTGCTACCGCAGGATATTGTCCATCCAATGCCAATTCCTAAGTATTGGTGGCTTAGTACCACTGTTCAAGTTGCTCTTAGGATTAGCTGGTTCTTTACCCAGGTTGATTATGCTCATTTGCCTTTTTTTTTCTTTAAAGCTTTGAATAATAGCTTAGTCAATTCCATAATTTGAGCTTAAAGTTCCTCATTTTTATGGAGTGACTGCTCTTGAGACTCCCTATACATAAGTTGGAATCGTTTAATGCAGGCTTGGTGATCAATCTCCATTGCTTTTCGAAGATCACGAGTGTTATACTGATGATAAACTGTAGATTTCATATTTTAAAGCACCTTCACTTTAGTTTATTGCCAGATTAGACTTTTATTATATGCTGTGAGCATGTTCTATAAGATGAAGAGGAGATGCAATTAGATAACAATTAACATAAATACATAAAGTAGTAAAAGGATTAGATTAGTCATGCAAATGCAAAAGGGACAATTAGACTTAAAAAGCAGCTCTATTAATAGCATCTTTCATCAAAGCAACAAAATTTCCCAATTACACTCGATTACATTCAAAAATGCCTGACACCGGTTACATTGCTTGATCACATGTTTCATAAACACAATAATACTTGTTCATGGACTTCAATGGTAAAGATGTCACATGTCCATGATCGGGCTACTTTCATCATGTTCTTAACCTCTCTAATTGGGCTACCTGAATCTATTCGATGAGATAGCGATGGTGATCTTAATAATTTTAGCATGTGTGATCGATCACTTGCAGCCATTCTTACTCCCATTGTTCAAAGGCTCTTACTAATTCATTGACTTGGTTATGGCTAACTTGAAGAGAATGCTCTAAATCTTGAATTTTGAGTGCCAAAGTTTCATTCTCAGCCCAGTTTGCTGTTAAATCCCTGACTCAAGCTTATAGCCATCCATTCCTCTTTTGAATTGATGCGAGGGCATGAGATTTAATAAACTTTTCCCTATTGACCCTAGCTGCTCCTTTCCATCGATTTAGTTCCTTCTTAAATGTAGTAATTTTTGCCTTCCACTCAACTGACAACTTACTAAGGTGCCAAGACTTGCTTACTTTGCTAAGGGCCACATAGGTTTTTTGCAAACTCTTAATATCTTTTTTAAAGTGGTTTTTCTTTTTGATAACCCGACTTCTCTCACTATCTCAAAGATAGAGTTCTATTTTCAATTAACTCCTCTTTTTTTAAGCAAAAGATTTCCTTAGTGAAGGTTATCTTTTCTTGTTCGAACTCTCGCTTGAGCAATTCAATCTTAGAGGAAAATTCATCAACTAGTATTTGTTATGTTCCAACACCAGCTAGGGGTAAGGCATCATTAATGCAATAGATTCTACTCATCTTATCCTAAAGTCTTAATACTCTCTCTCCAATACCTTTGCAATAGGTTTGTTTGGAAATCTACCTAAACTTTTGACTTGTAATTAGGTTCACGATTGTCAAAATCCCATTGCTGTAAGTGTTAGGTGAAATAAATGAATTGTCAACACTGAAATTATTGTAGGATTAGGATGGGTGGGTAACTAGTGCTTCCCATAATCTCATGAGCAGTACATAACTACAATCTTCGCATTCGTATATGATCGTCTGTGGTGAAAACCAAAAGGCCTTCCATGTCGCCTCTTCTATCCTGAGGTTTTGAAATTTCTAGATTCACTATTCTTCAAACTTGTTTTGGGGCCATTCCTTCTCAAAGACCTTAGAGATAGGGCGATAGTTAGGTAATAAGTTATATGACATCCTCTTTTCTTCAAGGCATAAGTGATTTGTCAAGCCAAATGTGAAAAAATGGTGCACATACGATGAAATGACCTGTCCCTATTTTCTCGCAAAAATTAAAAGCCTGAATAGTTTCAGCAATGATAGCGGGTGCAAGATTAATGTTGCAACACAATCGAGAAAAAAGATTTGCTATAGTTGCTTCAACATAGCCTATTTTCTTTAGGAATATGACCAAATTGTATATTGCCAAAGCATAGATATCTTGGATTTTTCAGATGTCAATGACTCCCTAATGGAGTTAGCAAGCTATTGCCACATGCACCTTTTTCTTTTTATCTCTAGAATGGAGTAGCTAGCCATCGCCACATGCACCTCTTTCTTTTTATCTCTGGACATCTGAAGTAGGCATGCATAACTTAAAAGATATATAGTGTTTGGTTGCAACCTTTGAGTTATCCCTCGGGTCGAGATTTGGTTTAGGTTTGATAATATGAAAGGGAAAGGGATTGTCCGACAATTCGCTCATCCAACTAGTCTTGGAAAGTTACCATGAAGTAACCATAAATTTGGAATTAACATGAACCATTTTGAGCTAGGCATTGTTAGATGCCCATTAAAACAATATCTCGAGATACAAAACTCAAAGCATTGATTTCAAGGTTTACAAGGTCCAAAGATTCATTGGTTGGGTTTGGGAGTTGGTTATGCATGGGAAGGGTTTAACATCCTCATGATGCCCGAAATCAGGACACGCTACCTATATTTTGCTTCGATTTTAGCTTAATTGGTTCATTGGGTCATTATTTACATATAATCCCCTTAAATGCATGAACTTTTATGAAAATTATAGATTTGGGTTCTGATAGAAAATTTTGTACCACTTATGCGTCGTGGAGGAATGAGGAGCATAGGGATTTTTTATGAAAATAAATTTCATATTAAAATTTAAAAATTTAGATATTTCTATTAGACACTAAAGAGATACCGACATGGAACATTACCTTGTAAAATTTTCTGAAAAGAAATTTTAAATATGAATGCACGATAGTCAGTACAAAAAGAAAACATGTTAATAAGATGAAAAAAATATAAGGATTTTACAAACAGACAATCACAAACACAAGAACATAAAAAGAAGGGACGATCGGGATGTATCTCATAAGTGTCTTCAATTATTGAAAAATAATCGGGATGACAATTTAGAGATGGGTTTGGATTTAGTGGTAATTTGAAGGACAAAAAAGGTTTTAATCAAAACAATCCAAGATATCAAGAAAAGAGAAAATATTTTTGGATTTTTTAGGCAAAAGCAAGGTTAAAGTATTCCCTCAAAGAGGTAAGGTTAGAGTATCCCCAAAGATAAAGATTTTGATATTTTAAGAAAATAGTTACGAATCTCAAATATATCTAAAAGAAAAATTTTGAATTTTCAAGGGAACATGGGGTTAAAGTATCCTTTCAGAGTGGTGGAGTTGAAGTATCCCCAAAAATAAAATTTTTTTTCGATTTAGGAAAATATTTAGGAATCTTGAATGAATTCGATAGAGAAAACTCAAGTTTTTTTTATGTAGAAAACAAGGTTTGAGTATCCCTTTGGAGTAGTGAGGTTGGAGCATCCCCGAAGATGAAAATTTTTAATGTTTTAAAAGGAAAGGTTATTTTGAAAATAAAAAAGATATCTTGAAAATAAAGAACTGAAGATTTGAATAAAATAATTTTGTCTTAAGCCTTGATTCAAGCCTAAAGGGTTTGTGCTATAGAGTAGCCAATCAAATGCATTTAGAAAAGTCCGAACGTCTCGATGATAGCAATTGGGGAGACTAGGTTAATTTTAACTCTAAAGAAAAAAGGGCAACATTGTGCTAGCTCACTTCCCAATTTATATCAGGTTCATTCGAAGGCTTCAAGGGGTACCATTAGAAAGGTAACTTAATGAGGATTAATATAAAAATATTTTAAAAATTTTAGAAAATCACTTTATAGGCAGAATTAATTTTAGATTTAGGCCTATTTCAACATTGGCAACATGTACAAGGGAAAGGAAATGATAAATTTTGAAAAATCATTTTGGGCTCATCTAGAATCATTAAATCATAAAAAAATACCTTTCTAGAAAGAAAATTTTGCGAATATAGAAAAATCATTTTTTGGGTCAAAATGACCCCCAGCAAAATATAACATGGTGGTTCCAAGGGTTTCAAATAGCAAAGGTTCAAAAAATCATAATTCCTCCATTTAGAATGATCTGAGGGAAAACAAGACAACTTTGGAAAGGTATTCCAATGTCCTTTAGAAGAAAAATATCAAAAAATTTTGGAAATATCATTTATGGTTTGAAAATAATTTTTTAAACTCAAACTACAGTGCTGCCAGAGCAAAAACAAGGGACTATCAAGTTTTTTGGGATTAGATTCGAGTTATGGACGTTCAAACATGCACAACGCAAGGAAAAGAATGATGCAAGCATCACGAGTTCATTCCAAAATCCTAGAGTAGTTTAGGACGATGAAACAACCCATTAAACATGCCATCATGAAGGTGTTAAACTCAAGATCGAGGCTTAATATATATTTTTATCAAATAAAAGGGTCATTTTTGTTTGAAAAACAGCATCTTTAAACTTATTTTATCATGAATCCAGATTTGAATATTTAATTGGTCCCTAAGACTAGAAGATAAATTTTATGAAAACATTAAATCTATGTTATTCTTCATCTATTATAGGTAGCATGAACTTAACTTTGGGATTTTAAAAAAAATGGATATTTAGCAAACAAACAATCATCTTGATAAGGATGTCATGAATAAAATACAACATATACAAAGATGAACAGGGATTACACATGCAGACATACAAAGATGACATTTTGACATGGAAAAGATGATAAGAATGCAAGGAGGTGACAAATGAGATGCATGGAAATCATAACTCCATGAATAGCATTCAAAATCATGTTATGAAAGATGATTTGAACATATTTAAACAACGAAAAGCTTGCTGGAATTTTCAAGACAGCATTTTGTGCCATGAGACTCCTTAAAATGCAAGAAAATGATGAACATACTCAATGCATGATAGGAAGAACATTCAAGTATGTGTTAAGCATGTCAAAATAGGTGAAACATGACAGAAAATGTATGAATAAAGGACTGTTTTGATGACAGTATGAAAGAGAAGATGTTTGACCTACTAAGCAACATTAAGGCATTAAAAGAACATTAAATCTTAAGACTACCGTAACCAAGGCAACAATAATGCATGGGAGTCCTAGGATGATCATGACAGCATAAATGGTTCACAAAAATTATGTAAATGCTAGAAATGAGAAAAGAAATAGAGCTATGAGAAAATATAGTAAAAGCCTTAAGCTTTAGCCTTTTTTTTTTTAGTAGCAACTTAGGACTCATCTTTTTTCCCGCTTTTTTTTTTATGTTGATGTGCAAAGAAATGATTTAAAAGAAGTTTTTTTGGTAGGGTGTTGATGGAATAAGTTTGAAAAGGAACAGTTAATGAAATAAAGGGCTTTGGAAGTGTTTTTAGTGGTGATTTTAAGGAACTACAGGAATGAAAGAAGGTTGAGGGTGAAAGGTAATGGAATAGTGTTTTTGGGGCTGGAGGTTACTAGAGGTTTTTTTTTAGATAGCTGAAAAAATCATTGATAACTGGCTGAGCCAGCTTTGGCCCCCCTTTAAATTCAAGGTTCGGCCAATACTTTCTAGGGACAAAGCAAGTGCATTTTTTATCTTTCATTCATGTACTATGGATAACTCCAAGTACTATGCTCAGCTGTTCTTATTTTCGTTGGTTCTGCCGTGCAGAGTAGTGGTCCAAAAGGCTATAATAGCTTGCAACTAGAGAAAAGCCAAGCATGTCCTTTGACCAATCATACATTTTATGGAAATGTCCCTTTTCATTAGCTATTTCGGCTTTAAAAATTTGTTAAAGTCCAATCAGGAGCCCATGGTTGAGGCCTAATATGAGTTATGATGATTTTTTATGCAAGACTGTGTTTGAATCGAATTTTCAAACGCTGAAAAATGGCTCAAACTAGGCAAAAATACCTTGGTGTATTGATACAAAACATTTTGTATCGATAAACAAGGTAAGTTTTACCTATAAGTCTCAATACAATGAACTATTTATCGATAGCAAGAGCAAAAAAATGTTCTCAGTCTTTAGATTTGGAAGCTTGTATTGATACTTCATGGATTTATATTGATACTCTTTCTTGTGTATCGATACATTTTGCCAAAAATCACAACTTTAGCTACTACAAGGCCCATATCAATACAAAGATACCACACCTTAGGCATTAATACCAAACCCTTTTGTATCAATACTACATGTGAAAATTTGAATTTTGGGCGATGTGAAATCTTCATTTCAACACTACCAAGGCCATATGGATTTATATCGATATTCCTACTTGTGTACCAATATATTTTGCCAAAAAATTATAACTTTAGCTACTGCCAAGGTGTGTATCAATGCAAAGATACCATAACTTAGGTATTAATACCAAACCCTCTTCTATCAATACTACATGTGAAAATTTGAATTTTAGGCGACATGAAAGCTTTCTTTCAACACTCATGCACCAATGTGACTTGCACGTACCTTAGGCTCTCTGAATACCTCACTTTGGTCACAAATAGTGGAAAACTGACTTGTGCTCATCTGAATGACTTTGGTGACACCCAGAATAGTGATTTTGATGCCTCATATTTATATTTTCTTTAATACAACCCATGGGCATTTTAGACCTTCTAAAAAAAATTTTGTCTGGCACTGTGTCACCTAATAGTGCCTAAAGACATGGCACCCGACAATCATCCCCATTTTTATTTTTTATTTTTTTGATTCTATCATATTTTGAATGCTAGACATTGACTTGGATAAAATGAGGTGTTTAGAACCATCATTTCTAGTCCTTAGAATGACTCAAAATATATTAAATGGTTTCTCCCATGATGTCATTAGTCATGATGTTGGTCCCTTTAGGCTTAGATCAAAACTCAAAAATGTTTTCAAAATTAATTTCCCTTTCTTTTTAAAAAATTTATTTTTTCATTTTAAAATCCTGTTTCTTCAAAAAATATCAAAATTTCTTATTTTCAAAAAATCACTCAAAATTTCTTTTTTCGAGTCCAACCCCTTTTTTCTGAGAGGATACTCTAACCCCACTTTTTTGAGGGAATCTCCAACCTAGTTTTCTTTGAAAAGATACTCTAACCCTGCTTTTCAAAAAAGACATCCAAAATCTAAATTTTCTCTCGTCTGGGCTTCCTTGGACCTTTTATCAAATTTTTCATGCCTAAGATGACCATCAAATCCAAACACTTCTCAAAATTGTCAATTCATTTATTCCTCAATAACTGAGGTTAATTACAAGATACATTCCAACCATCCTTCCTTTTTTATGTTTTCGTTTATTAATCTTTAATGCAACTTTTATTATATTTCTTTATGCCTTACTAACCCGTTTCTCTTTTTTATGACGATTTGCATTCATGCTTTCAAAAAAATTGAATTTTAGTAAACTCAAGGTAATGTTTTCCGCCAGTATCCCTCCAATGCTAAAGTATCTTTTTCTAAATCAATTCAGATCTCATTTTATTGAATCATCTATGTTTCTCCTCATTTCTAAGCTGCATAGAGAGATATTAATTAAACTTTTGTCATAAAAACCCAGGTTTAACATTTAAAAATTTTGCATTTATAAGAAAATGATTACATATAAATAATGATCACATGAAAAACTAAAAAAAAATCGAGACTTTGATAATTTATTGCTAGATGGTACCAATTTTAAGTGTCATAAGGGTGCTAATCTTTCTCCACATGTAACCAACTCTTATACCCTTTTAAAATGAACTCTAGTATACCCAGTCTGTAAAATTAGTGTTTCGAGTTTCGTAACTCAAAATCACTAGTTTTAATAAGTATTCGATCATACCTAGCCTAAAATGACCGGTGGTGACTACAAGTCATGGTCATTTTGTAATGGCCATCCAAGACCAATTGGATGAGCAATTCGTCCGATGGTCTTCTCTTCAACTTTCACTCTATCACACCTAATTCAAATCCCAATCAAGGGATAATCCAAAAGCGAGCTCCTTCCCTCTTTCATTTTTAAGTAATAGTGTGCCATGGGAAGAAGGGCACGTCGTGACAACTATCATCCAACCGCTACTAGATTTTAATAAGTATTCGATCATACCTAGCCTAAAATGACCGGTGGTGACTACAAGTCATGGTCATTTTGTAATGGCCATCCAAGACCAATTGGATGAGCAATTCGTCCGATGGTCTTCTCTTCAACTTTCACTCTATCACACCTAATTCAAATCCCAATCAAGGGATAATCCAAAAGCGAGCTCCTTCCCTCTTTCATTTTTAAGTAATAGTGTGCCATGGGAAGAAGGGCACGTCGTGACAACTATCATCCAACCGCTACTAGATTTTGAATTTCCCTGCCTTTGAACATTCTCCCTACATAACAAATCTACCCAAACCTTTATCAACAACTTGGGTGGACTATTTTGCAATTTTTTTTCATTTTTTTCAATTTTTGAATGAAGATTTGCAAACCAATTTTTGGTTTTTCATTAAAGCATCAAAACAAGTATTGACACAAAACAGCAACATCAAATCCAAATAGAAATAATCGATTAAAAGATATTGCGTTATGTTTGGTTCACAATATTGTAATAAGAGTGAGAATGGAATAGTTATTAGGTAGAAATAGAATTAAGAGAGAATAAAAATTATACAGTTTTGTTTGTTAAATGGCATAGACGATGAATTTTATTACATTATTTAGTTGATTAAAATGTTATTAAGGAATATGTATAAAATGACAATTTTACGTTCAGCTTAATTAAATAATATTTTAATTATATTATTTTTAATATATATTAAAAATTAAATGAATTATATTTATTAATAAACTATAAAATTAAAATAATAAATTAATTTTAAAAAATATTAAGAAAAATGAATATCTAAAAATATTGAAAATAACATTTTAAATTTAATTTACAAAATAATATTTATAAATATATTTATACATTATGTTTAATATTAAATAATGTCATTTAAATTTAAAAATATTTATTTATTTTTATATTTTACAATATTTATAAATAATATTTCCTATTAAAAATATATTAAAATATTTTTATTTTTCACACTTATAAAAATACCAAAATTTTCTCTCTTCTCCTTTTTTCTTTTAACCCTTTTCTTTCTCTCACCTCAGTCTCTCTCCAAGTTCATTTCTCTCTCTAGATTCATCTCGTTAGAACCCAAAAAACATCTTCATTTCCAGAATCTAACAAGTCCACCGCCGCTCTCTGCTACCGCCAGCTACCGTTCACTATCGACCACCACATCAGAATTAATACAAATTTTCATTCCAAGTCAATTATGACCTCTTCTTTTGGATTCTCCATTTAGCATTTTCTAAATCGAAGTCTTAAAACCATTGATTTAAAAGAAAAATTAGAGAAAAGAAAAGAAAAAAAAGCTTAGAACCGCCACTCTAGAAGGGCCAATCATTCATTATGTTTTCTCTACACTTTACTCTTCTTAGCCACCAAATTTGAAACCCTATGCCTCCTACAACTACTTCAATCTGAAACCCTAAGAGAGAGAAAAATTATCTATCCCTTTTTATTTAATTTTTATGTTTTTCTTCATTATTGGTTGTGATGGAATGATGATTTTTCTTTTATATGTTCAATAGAGAACAGTGATATTTGGCTAAAGGATATGCAATGAAACCTCTGAATGTCAAAGCACCATGGAGTAAGGGGAAATGAAATAGCCATTCCCCTAACTAAATGCGGCGTAAAGTTTCGATCCAATTTTTTTTCAATTCAAGACCAAGCTGTTAAGGCCTTTAAACGAATTTCTGCTAAAAATAAATCAGAAGATTCTAAAGATTGGACTCTCAATTCTTGATAAATTGAAATTAATATTTGACACCAAAATTTTCTTAGCTTATATTTCAGACTCAAATTTCGTGTGTATTAATTTTTAGCCAAACCCAATTGAACAATCTTAGGTTCTTATCACCGCTTTTTTTCTAAAGTTCAAGTTTTTCAAGTTGCAATGGTTCTGAAGAAAAAATTTTCCAACAAATCAAATCTCAAGTCTTCGCTAACTCAAAAGTTAAAAGGAAGCAATTTATGCGTCATCGTTTCACTAAAATTCATTACTAAATGCAAAATTTGAAGTAATGGCTGGCATGAAAACTAACACAACTCTCTTTGAAGAAAAAGTTACATTTCTCAGAAAAACCATGGCTTCCCCTGCAATCAGTATCAAAGAAAATGATGACAAAATTACTTTCATGATAACATAAATTGAAAGTATAAGTGGAAACAACCAAATTGCTATAAACCAAAACAATTATCAATTTTTTTTTAAGAAGTTAGTGAAATTCCACTAAAACAGCTAAAGAAGATTAAAAATTTTTTCTTTTTGTAACGAAATTAAGGACCTCATGAAAGAAGCTATCAAAGATCTACCTTAAAGTGTTGCTCCACCTTCCTATACTTATATGAAACCTTGTTGTCAAAGGAATGATTTGATGAAGATGTTTGAAAACTATCGACAGCCAAATTTTAAAAGTTTGATGACAACTTGATGCATACTTTGTAGAAACTTGCAACAATGCTAGTACTAGTGGAGATTTTATGGTTTAAGTAATTTCTTTGCGCTTTGAAGGATAACGTTTTTTTATTGGTGTATAGATCCTGAACCTAAATCAATCAACAATTGGAAACAATTTGAGCTTGAATTTCTAGATCATATTTAAGAACCAATACATAATCGGTATGATTGAACTCGCACAATCAAAACTAATGGAAAAATAACTTGTGATTGACTACACTATTAAGTTGAGAAATCTAAATCTCAATTGTAGTAAAATACTATTCGAAGCCTCCGCAACAAAATCATAAATTAGAGTATTTGTTATATTTCCAAGACATTAAGCCTAAAACCTTTGAAGAATTAGACATCTGTGCACATAACATGAAACTTAGCATTTTGGTTGTTGAAAATCAAGGATCACCTATTCAAGAGCCAATGAAAGACATAAAAGCAAGACACTTCAAAATAGGGAAAATTTTTACTGAAGAATTTGGTGCAAAACAATCTGCGACCATAAGAATAAAACTTTTCAAAACATCTAATGACTAACTCTCCCCGAGGGAAAAGGAAAATTAAACAAAAAAATTTGAAGAAAAAGAAAGATAAGCAATATCCATTCCTTTGAAAAACCTTTGAATCCTAACTTATCCAACTGCCAGAAATGAAACGACTTGGAGAAACTGATCAGCATAAAAATTCTTTAAAAATTAATTAAAATATAATTTTAAAACATTTTTTTAAGTTGACAAGTGATCATAGCAGTCCATTGTTTTTTTGCCATGGCCACAAAGATAGGAATGAACGATTCCTACGCTAACGCGAATGTTGTTCAACATATACATACATATATATATATATATATATAAGAGATTCACTTAAATTAATATAAAGCTAAATTAATTTACGTATTTTTTATAATTTTTATACGATTAATATTTAATAATTTAATCATTAAATTTAATAATATAATTATATTTATTAAAAATATAAATATTTGAATTAATATAATATCTCTTTATATCAATTGAGAGTATTGTATTTTTCGATATATATTTAACATAGGGGCAAAACCAAATTTTTATGTTGGGGGCTGGAATCAAAATTTTTAGGGGGCAAAATAAAATTTTTACTATTTTTTATCTTATAAAAAAAGTTGGAGAGCTGAGTGGAATCGAGGCCCCTACCTGCCCTCTACCTTCGCTTTTGATTTAAAGGTTAAAAGTGTTTTTTTTTTATATATTTAACATAGAGTTAGATATTTTGATTTACTTAAAATTTAATATGTATGATTTATATGAATAAAACATAAAACATGATAATTAGATTAAACAAATATTAATCATATAAAATGATGAAAAAATATATAAAATTAATTTAATTTTACACTGCTGTAAATATATTCCTCCTCGTTTATATATATATATATATATATATATATATATAATAACAGGATGCACGTTGACCATGTACACACTAGTGATATGGATTTCTATGCAGATAGATTGTTTATTTGATACATAAGCATTTGAAATATAAGTATAAATTAAAATTTTAAATTCTTTTAACCATATTGAGGAAAGAAGTATTCAAACTTTGCTCATTCAGTGAGAGCAAAACATGCACCAACCAAGAAAGCCAAATGATCAAATTTTAAAATTTTAATAATAATGTATAGTTATCCATTTATAGTAAAAATAATGATCACAAAAAAAGTATATCTTATCTCATTAACTCTCAATTAAAAAAAAATTGAATTTTTTTAAAAAATTGGATTATATCATTTTAAGTTATTTTTTATGACTCTTCATTTTTAAACTTGAAGAGTAGGTAAAGATAGAAGTACAATTCTATGGTATTTTATCATTTTAAAATTTCAACAAACTTACTTATAATTTCATCAATTGCTTCAAGGTTCATAGTGTAGACTATGTAACCAGGTATGTTGCTAACTTCTATTATATTTAGTTATTTGGTAAAAATTCAACTCAAGTTTTATTTATATATGATTTATCTAATAAATTGATAATATAAAATAAAATTATAACACATGAACACGGGATTAAAATATATAATACATAAATAAATAGATAAAACTAATTCATTCACTGCATGGGTCACAAACTAGTGTATGTGTATTAATGCAATTTATCAAAGTTTATAAGAAATTAAAATTAAAAAAAAAAAGTAGTTTCTTGTCAAATTTAATTTTTTATCATCAAATAAATATACATAATGAAAA
>JBBYHK010454319.1:0-21431 GCA_038382065.1 Adansonia grandidieri
TGCACCATAGCATACACTAAATACCAAATGAGATCAAATAAAATTATATAGTCACATTTGGATCTCCAAATCCTTGTAGCCAAATTAATGACTACTATATTACACATTCTCAATAGAAGATTTTATTTTCATATTAGAATAGTGACTATATTATAAAGCTTTTGTTTTCCCAGTATTTTACTTTAACTAGAAAAATTATCATACAAATAATTTTTAACTTATATAATTTCTAGTCAAAACCACTTCTATATTGATAATAAATTTTGTAAAATAGTCCAACTTTTTATTTCATAAAACCAACATAAAACCATGTGACAAATAATAAAATAGCTTAAATACTTATAATTTTGTTTAACCCTTTTAATGTGGACTACCAAAATATATAACCAAATATAAAAACCATTTAGGTTTATGGTTGTTTTGAGCCAACCAAAATGATCTACCTTATATGTCCATCTGTATAATAAACTTTCATTTAGTTTATTATATATATAATTGCCAATAAACATATATATTTTGCATAGTTATAATTAGTCATGAAAGATCCATATCATAGGCTACCAACAATATAAAGCAAATATGAATCATAAGACCAATATATTAATTTGTTAGTAAAGTTTAGTGGTAACTTTTTCAAATACCTTCATAGAGGTCTCATTATAAGCTATTAAGACTTTAATACAACTTAATAACTATCCAAAAATCAAGGATTTTACACATAGATAATTAACTTAAATAAAAGTTCACAAAACATACCTAGATGTGGAGCATTATGAGAACTTGAGCTACCATTGATTGTCTCTTTTATCATTTCAATTTATTTGCATTACAAATTTAATTAAATATATAAAAAGAAAAATACATACCTGACGCTCTATAACATGCCTTTTACACGTATCTTTTTACTCTTGCCATGTCATCCCAAACATTTGTATCTTAATATCCTTATGTTAGGCAATGGTTTGTTAAATGTTGGGTCTTGCACCTTTCATTGTATCCTTCTTCACCTTCTCGTAAAATTACACAAATAAAACCTTAAAATTATTAGTAGGTGGTGAACCAAAAAACATGAGAAATTGACGAAAGCTTCAAGGTGTGTAGCAATGCCACTCTCTTGAAGGCTTTATTCACCCCTACCATTAACTAGGTATGAAAAAGGGTTACCGGCGTATAAACTTCGAGGATACAACGAAGCCCTATGATTGACGTCATTTTGCACTGACGACATTAATCCACAATGTACTAAGCAGTGTGTGACAAAACTACTAAAAATTCTATTTGTAGTTTTCTATCTATGTCTTTCAACTGAAAAGGGTTCTATTTATAGGCAAATAAATGTCTCTTCATGTAGAGATAACTTTTCCAAATATATGTTCATTTGGATAGTCACACCACTTGGTAAATAACCAAGAGGTACCACTCTTTATAATTAAAAGAAATAACTTTTGAAGACATGACCTTTAATATTATTTTGTTAATGTTCCAATAGCTCAGCATCATAATGAGAAATGGGACAGTGAATTGTTGGATTGTTCATTAAAGCACTTGGATCTATGTGGTAGCACAAAGGATGCCATTTTATCTATGAAGCAAAGTGCTAGAGGACTTCAATCGGCTCTTCGATGAAGCAAGGGAGGAGAACTAAGCACTGAGAGCAATGTAAGTGCTTACATTTGCTCTAGGAAGACTTTGAAAAAGGAAATAGCAAATTCTTTTGCATCATTGAAGAAAAGGGATAACATATTCAGGGGCTTTCCCCAGTCAGAACAAAATCATCATCTCTCTGTAGTGGCTCGATTGCGTAGAGAAGCAAGTTTGATCACTGCCTCCATCTTTCACACCCTCTTCTTATTCCTGTCTCCATCATTGTCGAAGCCAAAGGCTTCAAATTGGTCATTGGTTTCAAAGTTGGTGCGAAAGGGTTTGATAGCATGTGAAGAGTAGCAGAAGATGAACGAGTTAAAGAGATTGGATGTTGCAGTTAGCAACTTACTGGTGCAGAGTTCAAGAGAAGAGTGTGAGGAAGAGAAAAATAAATCTGCACAGGTAAAATTGGAATCTATAGATGCTATCTTTGAAAGTTTTGAAAATGGTTTAAAGTGCTTGTTTAGGAGGCTAATCCATGCTAGAGTTTCTCTCCTAAATATACTTTCTCATTAGAATTTTTCGATATACAAATTGTATCCTCCAATCTAATTGAGATTTGAGACGTGGAATTGGAATTACACCAGGGTTTTAAGCATTTTCAAGTGTACTACCAATAATGTACATTAATAAAAAATGTATAGTGAAACACTGAAATGTAATGTAAAATCTCTAATTTATATGGGACAATATGTAGAGTAGTTATTAGTAAGATTTAGGGTGTAGTTATGAAATTGATAGATCAGCAGCATATGGTATGCTATTGTGTGTTGCATTCTGAAAGAAAATAAGAAAAACATGAATACCAAACATCATTTGCCTCAGCTTTTTTAAATTCCTTGTCTTTTTTGGGGGGGGATGGGGGAGGGGATAATTTTCTTTCAATTTCTTGTTTTCGTTTTTAGTTATTGTCATTGTGTATGAATTAATTCATACGCATTGCTCACTTCTACTCTAGAATCAGAAGTTGCTTTTTGCTTTTTGTTTCAACCTGGCTGGCTTGGGCTTAGGCTTCAACTTTGGCCCGAGGAAACCAGAAGACGGAAGTGAAGGCAGTAAAAGGAACAAATGAAAATAGGTGTTCTTTGTCTATAAAATATGGATCCAAGTTAAAAGCCCAAAATCTGATGACCTTACTAATTGATTCCCGGGTGTGTGTCTAATCACATAACGGTTACATTGCCTAGCAATTCAGACCAAGTTGGTGGCACTGGCAGAGTGGGACCATAGAGAAGCTCAAACCAAGTATCTCAATGTCTGGCTTTTTTTTTCTTTGGGCTTGTAACAAGAAACATTAAACAGTTAAAAATCAAATGCCACCTCCTTCTTCTTCTAAGCACTTGTTTTGTCTTTCTTAGTTTTCGTACTTACTCTCACTTTTAAAAAGGCAAAGGGCAAGGTCGAGAGTTAAGGTGAAGCTAGAGGTGGGAGCCACGACGATCGTGAGTGTTGCCACTGACCATTCCAAGAAGCTCATGAAGCTTACCTCTCTCTCTTTCGCAACAAATTCTTTTTCTATTTATCCAAGAAGCAACAAGCTATTATAAAGTACATTAAAGTTAACTACAAGATCAATTAAAAAAAACATATTAAAGTTTGCACTCCAAGAAATGCATAAATCCCAGCTAATATTGTCAAGTTTTACATTAGGCAGTCTTAAAATCTCAGTGCAACCACCTTTTTGATTTGTTTCAAGATCATATCTCATCTTAATTCAACTCCATTATGAAGTTTGTCATTCCTTTCCTTCCAAATAAAGTAGACAAATGCATTCCAGGTAGTTTTCAAGCTTTCAATAATCAAATATTTGCCTTTCACTTTAGAAATAGCCCGTTGTTAACTCCTTGTTTTAATCAGTAACCATTTTGCTGAGCTTACAAAGCTTAAGAATCTCCTGCCAAACTCCTTTCGAATTTCACAAGAGAAACAAATGATCTCTTGTCTCCTTACCTTGCTTACACAGCATACAACTATCATTAATAGTCAGTCTAGCAGCTACAAGCTTCCTCCTAGTGGGCGATCTATTGAAAATTGCCAACCAGGTCTAATAGAATGTCGAGGAATATTAAATTTACACCAAAGAAATTTATGCCATGAAACTTTCATACCTCGTGGCCTTAGAGAATTCCAGACTGCAATTATAGAATAATTCTACCCTAGGAATGGCCAAGTGAGACCATTATCTCCATTTGCAAAAGAAGCAAAGGCAGTCTGCTTGAGTTGCAAAATTTTCCTCCAATTCTAGTAGCTACCACTTTGGATGGAGATAGACCAAAAATCCCTTCCCTTGATCACATATGCTTGGATCCAAGTATTCCAAAGAGATCCAATATTCAATAAAATAGACCACAAATTCCTAAAAATACAAGCCTTATTCCAGGAGACAGTATCATTATTACCAAGTCCTTCTTCTGACTTTGGTAAACAAATATTCTTCCAGCTAACTTTAACATCTTTAGCCTTTCTCTCATTGCCTTTCCATAGAAAACTGGAGCAAATCTTTCGAAAGTTTCCTAAGGCAATGTTTAGGCAAAACAAACTGCCTACACCAATAATTTTGCAGGTTAAAGATAATTGATTGCATGAGCTATAATCTACTTGCATAAGATAAATGCCTTGAAGCCTAACAATTTACTCTTGCTCTTCCCTTATCAATAAGGGGTTCACAATCTTTCAATGATAATCTTCGAGTTACCAAAGGGATTCCTAAGTATCTCATTGGAAATGAGGCAATTTTAAAACCAATAGCCTGTTGAATCTGTCTCAAGTCTTCTTTGGAAATTCCTATGGAGAATAACTCACTTTTCTTGCTATTGAGCTACAATCCTGAGAATGTGTAAAATTGAGCAAGAACAACTTAGACCCCTAGTACTGAATCAAAGTTTCCTTGGGTAAATATAAGCAAATCATCGACAAAGCTTAAATGATTAAGGTTGATCTTCTTGCACTTAGGATGAAAAGAGAAAACTCCATGGTTAGCAACAACATTAAGAAGCATGGATAAAACATTTATGGCAAGCACAAACAAATAAGAAGAGATAGGGTCCCCTTGCCTTACTCCTCTGGCTCCCTTAAAGTATCCAATTAATCCACCATTAATTGAAATAGATAACATTAGGCTTGTAAGATAGCCTTTAACCTATAGGATGAATTGATGAGGAAACTACATTGCTTCGAGTATTGCCAGAATAAATTCTCAGCTTAGAGAATCAAAAGCTTCGTGCAAATCAACCTTTAAGGCCAATGGAAGCTTTGACTTCTTCATCAATTATTGGCTTTATCAAGTCTTCAAGTCTATCTCTATCTAATTTAGGAAGCAGTTTAGTTAATAACTTAAAGACAGCCTACAATATTGGGATCTTTCGAGCCAAGCAAGCCTTGAAAAAAAGAAACAACTTCTGCAACAATCTGGGAAAGAAGTTAATCTTGTTCCTATCAGCATCAGAAAGAACCTTGATGGAATTCTTACTATGATAAGCTTTCACCATTCTATGAAAGTAACCAGTGCTGTGGTCCCCCTCTTGAAGCCACTGAACACAAGATTTCTGTTTAAAAAAACTCTCCTCATCTTTAACCAACTTTTGAAGATCATTGGAAATTGCTTGAAAATGAATTTGCGATCTACCATCAAAAGGATTCTTAAGCGAAGAGATTTGAGTTTCTTGAAACTCTTTTCTTTTTACCTTAACTCTTTCAGAGATGGCACCAAACTTAGATAAGTTAAACTTTTATAGATGGCTATTTTCGGTTAATGACATATGACACAGGTACCTCGGTACGAGTACTCTAACAGAAGTGCTTTGGAATAGGTACTTTGACACAGGTACCTTGGTACAACTACTCTAGCGAAAGTGCTTTGGAATAGGTACATTGACACAGGTACATTGGCATAAGTACTCTAGCGGAAGTGCTTTGGAACAGGTACTTTGACACAGGTATCTTGGCATAAGTACTCTAGCAGATGTGCTTTGAAATAGGTACTTTGACACAAGTACCTTAGCGTAAGTACTCTAGCAGAAGTGCTTTGGAAAATGTACTTTGACACAGGTACCTTAGCACAAGTACTCTAGCAGAAGTACTTTGAAATAGGTAGTCTAGCACAAGTACCTTGGTATAAGTATTTTGGCAGAAGTACTTTAGTGTGACACTCTTTGGTGAAGTGGTATTATCTAACGTGGCTAGTTCTACACAATAATGCCATGGAGTTAACCCTAAAAGGTTGGCAGGATTCTTGGGTTTTCTCTATATTTGGGATGTCTTGGAGAGTATGGCTTGGAGGCTTAGATATAAAAATTGTTAAGAAGTATTGTTCTTAACCTTTCTCTGGAATAGAAGTGCTACCTTTTTTTTGTTGCATATGCAGTACATTCTTAAGCGTGCTGTCATATAACCAATGGCCAATCAAAGAATAATTTCCCATAATCACCTCAACCCACTACTTTGGTAACTTCCATATCAACCCATTACTCTTGTAACTTCCACCTCAACCCTCTACTCTTGTAACTTCCTTTAGAGAGGCTATAAAAAAGAATTCCAAAGTTACATGGAGGGTATAATATTTTTTTCGATTTTTTTGGCATCTTCTGGCAAACTTATCACTATAAAGAATTCTCTATAATTTTTTCTAAAACCACCGTAACCTTCACCATCTCAACCACTTACCACCTTCATTATTATCGCCTGCCACTGTACTTGTCTTCCAAAGACTGCTCCAGTCTTCCTCTCTGCCACCTCTTTATTACATTCTATTTTACTAGTTTGTAACGTTTCCTTATCTATTCAGAAAGAACACCATCACATTTTGGCGACTCCGCTAGAGAGGAGCGATTGCATTAAGTAAAACTTTCTTGACTTTGCTTTATTGAAAATATGGAAGACTTTACTGGAAACCAAAATGCAACAATCCCATCCTACATCCAGGATCTGATGAAGATGATGAAAGCCAACGAAGAAAGAATACAGATGCTTGAAGAGAATAACAGAAAGATGATGGAAATAATTTCCTACTTTGCATCCTCCTCCAACACTACTACCCCACAAGTCCAGCTTGTTAATAACAGAAATGGAAACAACTTTGGTGGAGTCATTCCCATCGTAAATGGTAGCACAAAAAACACATCTGATGCCTCTAACCCTGTACCTCTTAGAACTCTTGGCCTAAACAACACTGCTATCCATACCCTAAACACCAACACCCAAACTACTTCTGTTGGAAATCGAACCCAGGCTAAAATTTCCACATTAGTGTCACAGGCCACTAAGACTCAAACTTTTGTTACGAAAGTAGAGCTTGAGAGGTTGCTTGATCAGAAAAATAAAAGCCTTAGTTTTTTTGAGTTTGATCTTAAGCTTTTATACCCTGCTAGGGTAGCTGCTAAACCATACCCAAAGGACTACATTAGTTCTAAGTTTAAGCAGTTTAATGGAAAGTCTGGTGATACTCATAAGCATGTGATGAAGTTTGTGGAGACATTGGGAGTTACTGGACTGGATAATGATTTAAAGCTAAAAGAATTTTCTAAATCATTGACAGAGAAGGCGTACACTTGGTATGTCAACCTTGCTCCTAGTTTCGTGGAGTCATGGAGCCAAATTTGTAGAATGTTTGGCAAAAAATTATTTTCTACTCAGGAGAAGGTCATGTTGATTGATTTAAGGAGAGAGCATCAGAAATCGAGGGAAGATCTTCTAGATTTTATCCAATGCTTTAAAGAAAGGGTGTTGGACGTCCAAGATTCACATGATGAGAAAGAGTTAGTAAAAGTGTGCATACAGAGGATGTTTGATGAATATAGGGTGCATTTGGAGAACTTGCCCCTACTAACCTTTGCTACACTTATGGAGGCGGCTAGAAGAACCAACAATACTGTAACGAGACAAAGGAGAAGTAATAGGTTCTTGAAAAGAAGTACTCCTACAGTTAATGCCATCCAAGGAGGAGCTATAAGGGAAAAAAGAGGTCCATTATGGCCTAACATATGTCCTAGTCCTAGTAGACAGAGTGAAAGCTCTTCTTCAAGAATGAATCAGGGATGGTAACATCAATATGCCTTATGTGCCAAGACCCCCAACCCCGAGGAAAAAGTTAACCCAAGGTATTGTGATTTCCATAGAAGGGTAGGTCATCCAACTGCGAAGTGTAGAAACATTCATAAAATATTTCACTAAAGAGTCCAGGCTAGGGAGATTATCATTAGGAATAACAGGGTTTAAAACAATCCTCTACCAACTCATCAGAATGTAAGAGCGCATGTGAATACTATTATTCATGCACAGAATGATGACTCCACTCCTCTGAATGCTCAATCTGAAGATGTACAGGTAGCTGAAATGGTTACTCCTTCTATTGCAAACTCCCTCATGAAAACACTGAACTTCAGACATTTCTTTGATCAGCTAGGATTTTCAGAAGAATATAGAAAGGAAGCAGCTTTGTCACTAGTAAAGATTGCTGGTGGACAATATGGAGAGTGTAATTTAGTAGGAAAGCCTATGGGGAAAATGTCTTCTGGATATGAAAATGCAATAGTATTTACAGATGCAGACATGTGCACGCCACACCCCTACCATAATAAGCCTCTTTATGTGGAGAGTAGTATAAATGGTTATCCTATTAAATGGACCTTTATTGATGATGGGTCATCTATGAATCTTATGCCTCTGTCTACCTTAAAAGCGATGAAGATAGATGTCAAGAGCTTGCGACGTCCTATAACCATTACTTCGTTCGACAGCAAAAAGATTAAAACTTTGGGGCAGGTAACTGTGATTTTAAAATGGGGCCTGTTCAAGATCAAACCTGCTTTCATGTGATTGATGTAGATGTGGCCTATCATGTTCTCATAGGGAGAAAGTTTTTACACACTCATAACATTATTCCCTCATCACGTCATCAATGTATCAAGGGTTATTGGAAAGGGAAAAAAGTTTTTATTCCTACCACTAAGGCATTTTTTGAACGGAATGAGGTGAATTATACAAAGGCTTCCTTCTTTGAAGACATAACAGAAGAGGGAGAGTTGCTATTACTAGACCTATTTTGTTCCACTTCCAAAGTAGAAAGAATCTATACGGAAGAATGATGAAGAAGGTAAGAAGAAGAAAAAACACTGAAGAGGAAAAAGAAATCCTAGGAATATAAGTGCAAGTAAGGAAGTGAAAGAAAGAGTACAAGATACTAGAGTCAGCTTATACACACGTGATGATGAAAAGATGGTGTATTACTTATGATAGGACATGGAATCAAGAGAAAAACCTTCTTCTGGCTCTATACCGTAGGAATCATCTGATCAATGACCGTCTTGTTCCCAACTGCAACCTATATATGAAAAGATGCAAGAGGTAGTGCAAGCACCAGAACAGCTGCAAGATCAGCCAAAGCCTCAAGGTGATAAGTTAGAAAAGATCAATATGGAAAGGGAAGGAGAATCAGTAAGACCTTTATTCATAACCAAGAATCTTTCAAAGGAATGGAAGACTTCATTAGTTCAACTTCTACATGAGTATAGAGATGTATTTGCTTGGACTTACGAAGAAATGCCAAGGTTGGATGAGAGCCTTATTACTCATGAATTGCATATCTCTCCTGGAAGTAAACCTGTTAAGCAACAAGCCAGAATGTTTTGGCATGAAGTGGAGATTCAGGTTAAGGAGGAGATAAATAAGTTGCTTAAGGTAGGTTTCATCAAACCTATACATCATCCTACTTGGCTAGCAAACGTTATGCCAGTAAAGAAGAAAAATGGGGCAATTAGGGTGTGTGTTGATTTTAGAGATTTGAATAAGTCGTGTCCCAAGAATGATTTTCCTCTCCCAAATATTGAGACTCTGGTTGATGCTATCGCTGGTCATGAAATGTTTTCATTTATGGATGTGTTCAGCAGATATAATCAAATTAAGATGGCGCCAGGTGATGTAGAGAAGACAACTTTTAAAACTCCATTTAGTAACTTTTGTTACACAGTTATGCAGTTTGGATTAAAGAATGCGAAGGCAATTTATCAACGTGCTATGATAGCAATCTTTCATGATGTGATGCATGACTGCATGGAAGATTTTGTGGATGGCATTTTGGTAAAGTCCAAGAAAGCCTCCAATCACTTAGAAGATTTAAGAAGGGTGTCTGACAGGTGTGGAAAGTACAGACTTCGTATGAATCCTTTGAAGTGCGCTTTTGGTGTTATTGATGGAAAGTTTTTAGGTTTTACATTACATAAGAAAGGTCTAGATATTGACCCAACAAAAGTAAAAGCTATCCAGTCTATGCCTCTGCCAGCAAATCAGAAGCAACTCAAGAGTCTCTTGGAAAATGTTTCATACATCAGGAGATTTATTCTAGCTTTGGGAGGAATAATCACACCTTTCAAGAGCCTATTAAAAAAGGGAGTTCCTTTTATGTGGAGTGAACAACAACAAAATGCTTTTGAGAAGATTAAGTAGATCTTAAGCTCTCCAATGACAATGACGATGCCAGTCAAGGGTCAACAAATGATGTTATACCTCACTGCTACTCCCAACTCTATAGGTGCTTTATTGGTACAAGAAGTTGATGGGCAAGAGCGACTGTGTACTACTTAAGTAGATGCTTGCATGGTAGTGAGTTGAATTAGCCGCCAATGGAGAAATATTGTCTCACTTTAGTGTTTGCTACTCTAAAACTTCGTCACTACTTCCTAGCTCATAAACTCTTTGTGGTGACTAAGTCTAATCCTATTAAGCATTTACTATCTAAGCTAGCTCTATCAAGGAGGATAGCAAAGTGGCTTTTCTTGTTGAGCGAGTTTGATATATCAATTTCTCAACCAAAGGCCATTAAGTCTCAAGCATTATCAGACTTGCTAGCTTATTTTCTATCTCAACATGATGAGGTTCTGCCAGATTCTTTTCTTGGCAAATTGCATGAAGAAACATGCTTTGTGGATGCAAAGGAAGGGGAATGTAGTTTGTATTTCGATGGCTCTTCAACTAGTCGTGGAAGAGGTACTGGCATAGTATTGATGCCTCTTAGTAGCGCAGTCAATTCTTTGATCAAGAGTTCTGAGCTAACCTCTTCTTCTTTAATTAGATATGACATCTCCCAGGATGGTGAGTCAAGTAGAGAATGAAACTCCGTAATTTTGGGTCTAGAGTTAAATTCCTCAAAATTGGGTAAAGAACTAATCTCTTTGGGGTTTAAGTTAGATTTTCTTTATACCAATAACCAAGCAGAGTATGAAGCACTTATTTTGGGGTTGTTCACAGTAACTGTTATTGGGATTGATAACCTATGCATCGATGGGGATTCTAATCTCATTATCAAGCAGGCTAATGGTGAGTTTGCTCTAAAGGAGCCTATGCTTACTTCTTATAGAACTCTTGTGCAAACTCTGTGGAAGAAATTTCATACTATCAGATGTGAGCATAGCCCAAGAGCCATAAATAGGTATGCTGATGCACTTGCTACCTTAGCTGCCAAAATTCATATTCTGAAGGAGAAACAGAATATTGCCATGTCAGTGGTTAGAAGGAATTTACCTTGTCCATTTAGTGAGTTACTTCAACCCCCAAACTATAATGATGATAAAAATTGACGAGCACATATTATCAATAAATTACTTGAACCTACTTCTGACCATATTTCAAATTTGAAGCATTTTGTTTTAATTCATGGGTACTATATCATAGAGATGTTGGTAGAGTGTTAGCAAGATGTTTTTCCAAAAATGAGGCAAAAGAAAGGTTGGAAACAGCTCATGAGCAGTGGTGTGGGGAGAAAGGTCCACATTTGCATCATCTACTACAAAGAGTGGGTTACTTCTAGCCAACCATGGCTAAAGATGCTTTGCAACTACAAAAGTCTTCTAAGAAGTGATTTAAACCACCAAATGTACATGAATGTCATTTTATGGGAAGTGCTAAAGATTGACGTAGGCCTTATATTGAATATCTTAGTAATGGAGTTCTTCCAACTAATCGACAAGATGCTAGACAACTTAAGCGGAGAGCTCAATGTTTCCTTCTTAACAAGAATGACCTATTTTGAGTTTCAATTTCTAGGAAGCCTTTAAAGTGTGTCTTTCTAGCTGAAGTGAGCTCATTACTGAATGAAGTACATGGTGGGAGTAGTAGAGAGCATGAAAGGGGCAGGAAATTGTATCAAAAGCTTTTAGACTTGGGATATTACTGGCCAACAATGGAGGTTGATGCTACACACCATGCAAAGACATATTATCCATGCCAGATCTACAGTAATGTCATACATGCTCCAACAGTAGAACTGCATAGCATTACCACTCCTTGGCCTTTTCACATTTGGGCATTTAATCTGATTGGGCCTATCAATCTTCCTTCTAAGAGGTATACCTGGATATTAGCAGCAACAAAATGTTTTACAAAATGGGTAGAGGCTATCCCTTTGAAGAAAGCAACAGCCTCTGCAGTAGCCAACTTCATCAAGGAAAATATTATCTGCCATTTTGGAATACCGCAGAGAATTTTGTCAGATAATGGAACACCTTTCGTTAACAGTAATCTAAGGGAATTGTTAGCTTTGTATGATGTAGATCATTTTAAGTCAACCCCTTACTACGTGAAAGGTAATGGCCAAGCCGAAGTAACTAATAAGACGTTGCTTAAGGTGTTAAGTAGGATGGTACATGAAGATCCAAAAATATGGGTAAATGCCCTGCCAGTAGTAGCTCTATGGGCTTATAGGACTTCCAAACGTGAACTTACGAAGGCAACAACTTTTTCACTTTTTTATGCAACAGAAGCAGTACTTCCTACAGAGATACTAGTTCCATCTGCAAGGTTAGTGCTAGATGCGAAACTTGATAATGATGGCATCTAGATGTTAGAATTAGAAGCTCCGGAGGAAAGATGTGATAGAGCAAAGAAAAATCTCACAATGTATCCAAGGAGATTAAGCAGAGCTTATGATAAGCTGGTGAGGAAGAGAAATTTTGAAGAAGGTGATCTGGTCCTTTGTGCTGCTAAACACATCAGAAAAGCAACCCCCAGCTCCTAAGTTTACTCCAAAATGGGAATAACCTTATATTGTACATGACGTGAATGAGAGTGGTTATTGCAAGTTGATCAATTTGAAGAATGATGCCATTACTGCACTTATTAACTTTCAATATGTCAAAAAATTCTATGTATGAATTTTAAACTCTATCTTTAATTCTTTATGCTTATTTTTGTTAATACAAGATTAATTTCATGTAGTACTTATCTATGGTTGTTGGTTTGCTATTATACTCATTTATAAAGAAAAGATGAATTTCATGTCAGACGCAGCTCTATTGCTTACATTTTGGCTATGTTCTATTGATTTTATCATGGCGTAGCTTTTACGCTTACACTGACTATGACATTAATTACAAACTAGCCAGGAGTTTATGCTCAAATTTTTGGCTATAATGTGATAAGTTTACCTTTAGCCATAGCTATAATCGCTCATACATTGGCCTAAGTCATTTATTCAAAAAAAAAGTTGAATAATTTGCTTTGTTTTAGGTTGAGATCCAATCTCCCTAATGAAAGTAGATAGTTCCCTTTGGCCACAAATATAATCGCTCATACATTGGCCTAAGTCATTTATTCAAGAAAACAAGGGTTGAATAATTTGCTTTGTTTTAGGTTGAGATATGTTCCCCCTAATGAAAGTAAATAATTCCTTTTGGCCGCAGCTATAATGGCTCATATCTTGGCCATAGTCTCTTATTTAGAAAGGTTGAACAATTTACTTCATTTAAGGTTGAGATTTAATCTTCCTAATGAAAGTAGATGGTTCCCTTTGGTAGGACGATTAAAATTTTTTTTTTTTTTTTGGAAATGTTCACTCAAGTGTATCATGGCTATAAATGAAAATTATTAGCATGTATTACTAAATAAAAAAGTTCCAATACAACTCGATTCGAAAATAATAATAATAATAAATAAATAAATAGAAAATATATTAAAACTAAACAAGTTTATTCTATGATGTTGTCCCATAGAGAAGAGCTAGAACTACGAAGATTACGAATAGTGTCTAGTTGGTTTTGCAACTCCAGCTGCCCATGCTTATATGTCTTTAGCTCTTGCTTAAGTGAGGTAAGTTTCCTGTTAACTTCCCCTATGCGGGTTTCTACTTTGGTCTGATCCATCGGCATGCTAAGAATAGCTTTTGCCTTGGACATATAAGAAGTAAGACACTCCAGTCTAAACCCAACCTTAATAGCGCTATTCATAAGTATCAATATCTCCTGCAATTTTGTTGTAGAAATATCTGACCATGGACCATCAGCAATTATTAAAGCATCACCTAAGTACTCTAGTGCACTCGAAATAAATCTCTTTGATTGCATGATACAAGTACTCCAAAACTCACCCTCTTTTTGATAAATGCCTTCCAAGTACTTCTGGTGTCAAGAGGCAATGAGAAAACCATGGAAACCCGCTTTGGAAGTACCAAAAGAGGTAGTGGTTCCAGGAGGAAAAAGTAGGAGGAGCAACTGGTGTAGTACCAAAAACTTCAATATCATCTATACCATCTTGAGTAGTGTTTTCGGTACGTTGCCTTTACTGACTCTGAGTAGTCTCTATACAATTTATTGCTTGGTGTGGTGAAGAAAGAAGGTTATCCATCTCAGCGTTATCAGGAGTATAACATCTATTTTAGGTATCCCTTGATCTAGAAGAAGTCACATTGATTGCTGGCTCAAAATTACCTGATGTGTCAAAGAGTACATCATCATATGGCTCCATACTATCGCAGTCATTATTAGTATCAACCTGCTCCTTTATCTCATTTACTTGAAGATCACTAGCTTCAAAGGTACTTGATACATCCTACAAGAAATATAAGTGAGAAAATTATGAAGTGAAAAGTAAAAGGTGTATATATTTTTTTTATTTAAAGAAAAAAAAGAGAAAAAGGGCACAATCTTACTTCTTGAGATGTCTGAGATGAAATACGGCTTCTTTTTCATCGATGAAGGATTGGTGTTGCATCATCATCATCATCATGAACATCATTGTCAACATCTACAGCTGTAGAAGTTTTTTGCCTAGGTTTATTGAGCAAGGATATATCTCTGGTGGTAATGTTAGGGGGTCTAAGTTCATCTTTCAGGTGGGGTAAGAGCCTCGCAAAAGCCTTCCACCTATCTAGGCACACACCCCAATAAGCCATCCAACTGAAAGAATGCATGCCAACTCTATCAAAGGCTGGGACAGTTGGACTTTTAACTGGAAGCTCCTTTATGGAGCCTTTAAGGAACTGAGACACAACAGTGGTAAAAGTCTCATTGAGCTTAGAAGGCGTAGAGAAACTCCTTGATCATAACCGAACTGACATGCTACCCGAGACACAGGGTACATCTCTATTGAATATGAATCTTTAACAATCCCTAAGCTAGAATTTTCAATCATGCAAGGTAATGCATAACTCTCTACCTATAGACAAAATTTTATTTTTCCATATACTTAGAGAATTAGTTAAGTCATAAAAAAGAGTAGGATTTCCATACCCATTGAGTGGTTTGACATATGGCCTAGGGTTAAATTCATCTGCCATATCCATTACTTCAAGAATACATCTCTTTGGTGATCAAGCAAGCAATGCCCAGGCTCTGTAGTCACTCTTTTGAACAACTTTTGGGTTAGACATCCTAGATGAGTTATATATAGCAGGCTCGGGAGCACAAGAATTGAATCTTTCCTGTAGACACAACTGACTGAAAGTAGCATCCACATAAGTCAAGACTCTATATCGTCTGGCCGAGGCCATGGTTTTGGATTGGTACAAGTCCAGGCACTTATACAAGGAACCCAAGTAATAGGGAACAAGAGGGAAGCTCAATCCCTTAGCAATCTTGATAGCTAGAGGAATCAAAGCGGGAGAAATTTCATCATCTGGATAACCTGGAAATAAATGTCGAGCCAACCACATAACCAACAATGCTTCCAATTTGAACTCGTGACCTGGATAAATAAGATCTGTAACTTCGTCCTTCTCAGAGTTGTACTTACGATAGAAAAGACTTATCCAATTAGAAAATCTCGCAACTTTGGAGCTATTACTTTGACTTTGAAGCAAGCTGCGAAAAAAATGATAGGTATTTTTCTCTTTTAAAGAAAGCTGAATGCAAAAATGTCATATTACCATAGCACAGGAGCTCAAGTAAGATACGAACATCCTTTAGAGTAAACATGAATTCAACCCAAACCGTAATCATGGTATGAGAGAAAGTACTCCACCTAGCAAGGAAAGCACGCCATACATCCAATTTCTTCTTTTTCCGTACTTAGAGAAGTTTAGAGCTAATTTTTGATGGCATCAAATACTCCAGCCTCCTTAAGTATAGTAGCATTAATAGCTTTTGCCAATACTTTGTCTACCCATTCATCCCAACCTTGAACTGGCAAGGTGTTGGCAAGTTTGGTACTTGAAAGTGGAAATTGTCCTTGCTCAAATTTGAACTTCAGCATAGAATTACCCGGGATGTATACTCTCTCACGTGCTTCAGAGGTATTGTATTGAAACCTATACCCAGCCGGTGTAGGTGGATGTCAACCATACTGCTTTTCATCACACATTCCCAAAACTGATCAGCCCTGCCAGCCTTGATGATTGGATCATCCCAACTTCCAGGGATCGAGGGAATTGTGCCATCCTTATTTGCTCTAAGTGTGATCTTTTTGGTGAAAGCCTTGGCAGCAAACTGTTTTTTTCTCTTTGGAATTAGACGAGCATCCCTGGAAGGTTGTTCATAACTTGGCCTATGCAAGTTCATTGTCTTCACCATGGTACGAATAAAAGTTCCTAAAAAAAAATTTTTTGAGTAAGTATTATATATATATATATATATTTACATCAATAAAAATATATATATAATTCTTATCTTATATATATATATGAACTCATTTGTTTTCAAAAAAAATTTTGAGTAAGTATTATATATATATTTTTTTACATCAATAAAAAATATATATAATTCTTATCTTATATATAAATGAACTCATTTGTTTTCAAAAAAAAATTGAGTAAGTATTTTATATATATATATATATTTACATCAATAAAAAAAATATAATTCTCATCTCATATATATTAACTTATTTGTTTTCAAAAAAAACGAGTGAATATTTTTTATATATGTATTTACATCAATAAATATATATATATAATTCTTATCTTATATATATATATATATGAACTTATTTGTTTCAAAAAAAATATCAAAGTGAGCAACCGCTGCTCACTTCACACACACACACACACACACACACACATATGTATATAATTAATTATTCATATATATATATATATATATATGTTAAAAAAAAGCAACAGCTACTGCTTGCATCAGGCAAGCAGCGGCTGCTGCAGACGCAAGTAGCGGCTGCTGCGCTTCTTGCTTTTATTCTGTATATACACTTATATATATATATGTAAGAAAAAAAAAAGAAGGAAAGAAAACTTACTTTTCTTCTAAGAAAATTTTGAAAGTTTAAAATTGAAATTGTTCTTTACTATAGAATTGTTGAGATTTGTGAAAGATAAATTAAATAGTTTCTGGTATTTATAGATGATGTTTATAGTTTTTTTGTATAATTTAAACTCTACAATTATATTTTATATTTTATTTTATTATTATTTTAAAAAAAATTCCTTTTCTAAGCATAACTCTTTTATTGTTACTTATTAAAACAATAATTAATTAAAATGTGGGTTTGCATACGTATGTGTATACATGCTCATAGTTAACGAAGTTTGAGGAAAAAAAAGTGAAATAAAGAATTGGTATCATTCTTTGTTAAAGTGATGTTTTAATATTTTTATCATACAAATATTATTATTATTATTATTATTATTATTATTATTATTATTATTATTATTATTATTATTATTATTATTATATCATTGGTCACTTAAAAATAAATAAATAAAAAAATCAATTAGGTGGAAAAAGCTACAAATTCTTTTATTTAATTGTTAAACTTTATTGCTATTATCCTTTGAATATTGCTTTTATCTCGTAAATATTATTTTGTTAGGAAGTAATAACTCAACGGATATTATCTTGCAGATAATACTTCATAGATTATGCCTTGCAGATATTGTCCCGCAGGTAATACTTCGTGAAACCATACCTTGCGGATATTATCTCGCGGGTATTATCTTGAGGTAATACCTCACGGATAATAGCTCGCAAGATATTACCTCGAGGACCATAGCTCACGGGATACTATCTCATAGATAATGACCAATACCGGAATAATATATTGCGGTTATTAGTGTTGGTATACTTCAACTGTAAGTAAAACATTTTTTTTCTTTTTTCTTTTTTTTTCCTTTCTTTCTTTCTTTCTTATCTTTTCTACTTCTGGCAGTATCCACCACCCATCATGCCCATATTCTTACTATAATTTGATAGACTATTTATTTGATTTTATTTTTTTATTTCTTTTACACTACCATACATCAAGTAGTACATCATCATATATTTATTCATTTATTTATATGTATGTGCATGATTTAGGATATACAATTTTTTTCTTTAAATAAAAAATAAAAAAATAATAATAATAAACAAATTATTTATTCACCATAAAAATAAAAGTAAATTATCCTTAATAGTCATAAAATACTAAATATATATATATATTCATATCAAGTCACTATTATTATTATTATTATTATTATTATTATTATTATTATTATTATTATTATTATTATTAGTCATGATTCCATCTTTTAAATATATTGATTAAAAAAAACATTCATGTATCTAATTCAAAATTTTATATATTTGCTTATATTATTTTAGTGCATGAAAATCTTATCCTTTAAAGAAAAAATTCTCATGTAGGGGGCAAAATGTAGATGGCTATTTTCGATTAATGACATATGACACAAGTATCTTGGTACGAGTACTCTAGCAGAAGTGCTTTGAAACAGGTACTTTGACACAGGTACCTTAGCACAAGTACTCTAGCAGAAGTGCTTTGGAACAGGTACTTTGATGCAGGTACCTTAGCACAAGTACTCTAGCAGAAGTACTTTGGAACAGGTAGTCTGGCACAAGTACCTTGGTATAAGTATTTTGGCAGAAGTACTTTAGTGTGACACTCTTTGGTGAAGTGGTATTATCTAACACAGCTGGTTCTACGCAACAATGACCGTGGAGTTAACCCCGGAAGGTTTGTATGATTCTTGGGTTTTCTCCATATTTGGGATGTCTTAGAGAGTATGGCTTGGAGGCTCAGATATGGAAATTGTTAAGAAGTGTTATTCTTAACCTTTCTCTGGAATACAAGTGCTACCTTTTTTTTTGTTGCATAGGCAGTAAATTCTTAAGCGTGCTGTCATATAACCAATGGCCACTCTACGTTACCGAAACATCCCTCAAGGAATAACTTCCCATAATTACCTCAACCCACTACTTTGGTAACTTTCATATCAACCCACAACTCTTGCAACTTTCACCTCAACCCACTACTCTTGTAACTTCCCTCGAAGAGGCTATAAATAGGAATTCCAAAGTTACATGGAGGGGATAATTTTTTTTTTAATTTTTTTGGCATCTTCTGGCAAACTTATCACTATAAAGCATTCTCTATAAATTTTCCTAAAACCACTGTAATCTTTACCATCTAAGCCACTTACCACCTTCATTATTACCGCCTGCCACCATACTTGTCTTCCAAGTACTGCTCCAGTCTTCCTCTTCGTCACCTCTTTATTACATTTTATTTTACTGGTTTGTAACGTTTCCTTATCCATTAAAAAAGAACACCATTACAACTTTTTAAATTGAACCTTTAGCTTTTTCAGCTTTATTAATAGAGTGGACATCTGATTACCCGAGATAGGTTCATGCCATGAGTGTTCAAGAATTTTCATAAATTCTACATGCCTAGTTCAAAAATTGAAAAATCTGAAAGGCTTAGGAGGCGAGAATGAGTTCAATGAAGTTTTGATCAAAGCTGTAAAGCCAACAAAAACTGTTGGAACAATGAATTCAATGGGGGATTGAAAGAAAAAAAGAAGCCATTGATCATTTATGAGCACCCTATCCAAGTTCTTTGCAGTATGGTTTTGCTGATGGTTTGACCATGTAAACAGTATCCGAAAAACACATGATCTTACAAAGCAATCAAGGCAAGCCTAAAAGTCTTTTACTTCTGAAGTGGCACTTTGAGAATCATTGAAGCTTAAGTTGTCTAAAGGCTAAGCAATAACATTGACCTCCCCAGCAAGCAACCAAAGATTGGCCTGAATCTGGCCATTAATAATTTGAATATGAGCCCAAAGTTCCTTCCTACCTAAACCCTCATTCTTCCCATAAATGGTTGTCAGAAAAAATCTTCTCAAGTCAAATTCAACAGCACAGGTTGCAAACTAATCGGTAAGTTCCATCAACCTAATTTCCATATCTTCTTTGTATAAAAAATAGATTCTACCATTATCTTCTACAGAGTAGTTGTAAAGTAACTTCCAACCTCTAAAGTGCTTGTCAACTATAGGCTGCACCTTAGGGAGTTTTACTCTAGTTTCTATTAAGTAAGCAATATCATTTTTTAAGTCTCTAGTTCTACTAGCAACCTATAGTTGCTTAAGAGGACAGTTCAATCCTCTAGTATTCCATTCTAATATGTTCACCAGCAACGTGAGTCAGAGGACTAACCCAAAGCAAGAAGACCTACCTTTACATTTCTTTTACCTTTGTTAATAGGCCGTTTCTTCTTAGACTTTAAATTTCTCATTAGATTTGCCACCCCAGCTATAACTGCTCTAGGCTTTCTCGGAGAAAGACACTTAGATTCTGTAGATTTGCTAGGAAGTGGTTTTGCTGCATTATATTCCTTTTCTCCTATGGCAGACTCCAATATTACAAATTGATTCCTCGATTCTATGATTCTAGTTGATAATGAGCCTATCTCATGCATTGAATACTAAGGAGGCTCCTGAATTTGAACTTGAAGTTCTGCCTTGAATGGCTCTTCAAGATAGGGAGCTTCTTTTTCTGGTTCAATTTCCTTAGAAACCCACATCTTAGCAGTTTCTTTGTGAGGCTTGCATGGACAATTCCTATCAGAATGACCAAAGACACAACACTGCAAACACTTCAATGGAAGCCAAGGAACATCCACAGTGATTGATATAGAATTTCAATTACATGATTCAACCTCAATAGTTTTAGGCACAGTAGAATGAACATCAATTTCAACACAGACTTTGGCATAAGCGAGTGTACACACATAAATTTCGTGTCAAAAAATGACCAAGAAAATTTGGAGACAAATAAATCAAATTGATTTATCAGACTTGAGTTGTAACCTCTAGATGTTCTTTAAAATAAAGAAATCCTTTGATTCTTTTCTTCGACAAAAACTTCGATCCAAGGGTCTTCAGACTTGATCTTGAATCGTTGAGGTCCGCTTCAAGAGTCTTGTAGACTTGATCTTGACAGACGGAATTTAGCTCCTTTCTATTGCCAGAACAGGATCAAAGAGCAGCTTCTTAAAGAACGAGAGTCGTGTTCTTCACATTCTTCAAGTTCTTGAGAGAAAACTTCTTGAGACTTTGAGAGGATTTGAATCTTTAAAATCTACTTCTTCTCTTCAAGCTTGTGAATTGTGTTCAATGCCTTTGGTGGAGACCCCTTTTTATAGTGCCAATAAGCCAAGTAGAAAAGAGTTTCTAAAGAATATAACTTCTTTAATAAATTTATATTGATAAATTATCTCTTAATTAATTTAATTTAATTAGAGATAAAACTCTTTTTATTTATCTCTAAATTAATTTAAATTTAATT
>JBBYHK010454430.1:0-84487 GCA_038382065.1 Adansonia grandidieri
TGAACATTGTATTGATACTATGAACCATTGTATCGATACATGTTGATATGTATCGATACATTTCTTTACAAAATGCACGTTTTGGTCTTGGCATGGCCTGGTATTGATACATGAGCTCCTGTATTGATACATAAGCTTATGTATCAATACATTTACATGTTGTATCGATACAAATAGGGACATTTCAAATTTTTGGCATGTTGAAGCATTGTATCGATACTTGAGAACCATGTGTCGATACATTTAAGCAAAATTATGAATTTTCTCATATCTTTTGTCTCCACATACCTTGAACTACGTTCTTCGATGTCATATCTTTGCATTTGCCTTTGATATGATCCATAGGCCTTCTTGACCTCCTCAAAATACTTTTTCGTCAGGCAACACTCACGTCCATGCCCGAGATGGCTAAAAATTAGCTCGAGTAAAATAAGGTGTCTATAAGAGACTAGTACAACCATACATGCTAAATTTTAGTCCCCTCACCATGTTTTTAGAAAAAGGAGTGGCCGTAAGATACCACTAAGGATTAATAGATTGTAAAGTTCTGAGATTTGAATGTCAATGATGTGACTTGGATAGTTCTATGGATAATTCTTGGCTGATTGTGTAAAAATGCAAGCTATTTCATTAAATGCCTCTTAATGGATTATACGAAAGCATCAGTTATGCCTCGCTCATGGCTTTACAGTAATTTGATTACCGATAGTTTGTCCCTATCACCCCTAAGCTTTACACGTTAGATTTAGAATATGGAAGGGATGATTAACAAGGCAATGCAAAAGATCTTTGACACATGGTGAAAACCTTACCATATCATATTGAAAAGAGAGAAAATAATGAGTTCAGCTACAAAGATTAAATAGCTAGGCTAGTTAGCGACACCATACTGTTGCTTACAAATGGAATCCCTTATGCTCTAATAGATGACCTTCATTTGACATTGAGATCCTGAAGCGTGAGTTTGCACAAGAAAGAGCCGTTTCCTAAAAAAATTTGGCAGTTGTAAGAAGCGAAAAGCCAATGGGAGCATAAGTGTCAAGCCCAAGAGGGATAAATACGAAACCTTAACAAGATGAAATATACAATCAACGAAATCTTTAAGACTTGAAGAAAGACTACATGACACTTTAGAGGGAAAAGAAATACCAAGAAACTAGCAAATCCCTAATCAAATGGAAAGCCAAGCTTGCCATTCTTGCCAATGACTTAGAGGCTTGGAAGGCTCAAGCAGAGGCCATTGTGGAAAAGCTCACTAAGAGTCTCACAATGCAGTGGTTTATCAAAAAGAGACAAAAGCATGGTAGCTTGAGTACAAGTTCTTTAAGAGGGAAGGGTTGGGAATGAAGCTTTGACTATAAGGGTTTAAGAATTAGAGCATGCCTTTCAAGTCCAATAAGATCAAATTGAGAGATTATCAAGGTCTTCTAAAAAACTATGCCATAATTGGATTTCAGCTGACCAATCTCAATCAAAATATAGAGAACTTCTCAAGAACCTCATTGAGCAAATTTGCATGGTTTAAACTAGTGCAAACAACATGGTCAAATTAGCTAGATCCATAAGGTATGATTTCATTCCTATAAGAGACAATGGACTAGAACTATTGAATTTTTTGGAACTTATAATTGGACATTAATCACATGTGATATTGACAGACTTGATTACTTTCAAACTTGCTGGGTTGTAATTAATGCTTTGATTGAATGGAAGATGCTTATTCCAAAGCTGTTGCCAAAATCCAACTTTCACTTGCATTTGTATACATGATTTAATTTATTTAATCATGTTATTTCTATTTTATATAATGTTATTACATGCATATGATTTTACCTTCATTCGTGCATACATCATACTTATCATATCCCAATAAATCTAATCTAACATCACTTTAAATGCAAGGGTCCTCAAAATAAGGAATCAAACATCTAACATCAATACAATATTCATTTATGTTAGAAGGCAATGGAGAATGATCACTAGACTCGTATTGAGAGGCTTGAAGTTATGCATTGAGTGGCTCAGGAGCAAATGCTTTGTAAGACTAATGAATTTCAAAACCAATATGCTAATGGACAAAACTATTGGCTACTACCTTAAAGGATAGAAGGTAAGCAAATACTATTGATAAAGGTAAAGAACCAGACAATCTTGAGGTTAATCTAAATAGGGGGAATTGAGGCCACTAATACTCCTAAAGAGGCATTCCAAGAATAGCTACCCCTAACAACACCAATCCTACCTGCTCAACCATTTATCTATATAAACCTTATGGCAATGCCATTTCTGGCTTGAAGATATCATGGCATGAAAATGGGATCATTATTGGCAAATCATTTACTTTCAGACCCCAATGAACAAATAAAACATGAAAAAGAAGTTGGTTTAAATTTTGCTAAGGCTGTAAAAAATGAAACTAAGTACAAACTATCAAAGAAACACTAACACGATTATAGAAGGAAATGATGCATTTGGAATTGTGGATGCCAAATCTTTAGGCCTAGTTTAAAACCTTGTTATTCCACCCAAGTTCAAAGTATTGAATTTTGAAAAATACAATGGGACCATAGACTCTACTGCATATATCTGTATGTACTATCAGGAAATGGACAGACATGAAGATGATAAGAAACTATTAATACATTATTTTTAAGATAGCTTAACCAGGGTAGTTGCTCATTGGTATATAAAGCTTGACCTAATCAAGATTTAGTCATGGGTGGATTTGACTTGAGCTTTCATTAACTAGTATAAGCACATATCTGATTAGGCTTTGGATCATATTTCTATATTGAACATGGAAAAGAAAACTACCAAAAACTTCAGGCAGTATGCCTAAAGGTGGTGAAAAAAGGTTGCCCAACTAAAAAAGGGATAATTATCAAGCTTCTTACTATAAGAAGTTAGTGGGGAATGCCATGAAGAATTTCACTGATGTGGTGATATCCAAAAAGATGATGGACATTGGCATAAAGACTGGCAAAATGCTAAAAGAGGAATCCTCTAGCTTTACTAAAAAGTCTACCACCAAAGGTAAAGAGAAAAACGTGAATGCCGTTAGTGAAAGCCCTGCCAGGATCACCTAAAATCCTTATTCAATACCAAACATGTATTTTTCTAGCATGGCATATTCGGGTTTCAACTTGTATACCCTAGTACCACAACCATATACTCTACTGGATTTAATCCTATCATGAGTCTTTCATTAAACCCAGGTTAAAATTTTACTCAAAACTCTTCATCTTAAAACGAAAGTAACACCAAAGTACTAAACAATCAACAACCACCTTAGGAAAGAAAGCATTTCAATTTGCTTCCCTATTCGTATAAGGAGGTCTACACTTACTTACTAGTCGATCAATTGGTAGCTCCAATGTTTATAACTCTAAGGTTGCCTTATTATCCTAAATGGTATGATGAGAATGCCTATTGCATATATCATGCTAAAGCATAAGGTCACAACATCAAAAATTGCACGTTTTTAAAGAGAAAAGTTCAAAGTCTACTTAAAATGGGTGTAATTAAAATTGAGCAAGGGTAGAGCATAATGTTGGAGCTAATCTACTTCCTAACCATGTAAAACTGAAAGTAATGTTATGATTGATAGGAAACATTGTTGGGTCAAGAAAATGTCAAAGACATTAAAATGCCAATGAGGAATGTAGAGAGGCACTCATAAAGGTCAAGTTAGTGTTAGGGGTCAATATCAGGATGAAAAGCTTATCAGATCCTATTGTTGCCATTATGGACAAAGGCACACTTTACAACGCTTTTTAGAGTTCTTAAGATTTGTCCAAGGGATGATGGGCTATTTAGAAATTGAGTTCTATGAAGAATGGAAGGAAAGAATAAATGTTTCTATCAATGCTATGAAAAAAGATAGGAAGGTCATTTTCTATGGAGTCGAAAGACCATTGATCCGATTTGCCAATAAGCCAGATATCAAAATCATACCTATGTAACCTATGTAGAGAATGATCTTTCAACTCTTATTTCCTTTCCCTTATAAAAAGGATGAAGCAATGTCTTGGAAATATGGAAGTAGAGTAGTGATGATTGGGAATCTAACCAACAAACAACTGTTATTGATAATAAGGGAGTAAGCCATCTAACTTGTAGTGGTAAATGATATACCCCAATTACACCAGAAGTGAAAGTCAACAAAGAGAATGTTACTTCAGCAGCTCAAACACTAGAGGCTGTGAGGAATCAAGTTAAAAAATAGTCAAAAAATCAATAAGCGAGAAAAAGGCTATGGAATTTCTTAAATTCATCAAGCACAACAAATATAGCATTATTGATTAGCTAAACAAGCAATCTATTAATATATCTATACTATCATTGCTCTTAAGTTTTAAATCTCATAGAAAAGCTCTACTTAAGGTTTTGAATAAAGCTTATGTCCCACTGATATTCTGATAGGCCAACTGGATTGCTTAATGAGCAATATCATTTCAGATAATTACACATCTTTCAATGATGATGCAATACCATATGAAGGTAGGGAGAACTATAAAGCTCTCCATATCACCACCTATTACAAAGGAAGCATACTGCCAAAAGTTTTCATCAACAATGGGTCAGCTTTAAACATAATGCCTTTGAATGCTTGAACAAACTTTCTATTGGTGCTTCCCATGTCAAGCATACGGTAGCATTCGATGGAATATGTAGAGAGATTGTTGGGAACATCACTATCTTGCTCCAGATAGGGCCATGCACATATAAAGTAGATTTTCATGTGATAGACATTGCTTTATCATACAATTGCTTATTAAGGAGACTTTAGATCCATTCCATGAAGGCAGTACTATCTTTATTACACTAGAAGTTAAAATTTGTCATAGAAAAAAAGTTGCTAGCATCAAGGGTGAAAAAGATATTGTCACTACCATTTCCATGGATGCCCCTTATATTGAGCCTGATAAGAGTATACCAAAATCTTCTTTCTAATCATTTGAGTTTGCTAATGACACCTATGTTAAAGAAGGTTTGCTCATGGTTAAGCCTTATCTGTCAAAAAGCACTCATATAAGTCTCTAATTGATCATTGATAAGAGTGCTCAAGTTGGAAAGAAACTATGAAAGCATCTACAAGGGGTCTCTACAGCCTTAAAAGCCAGCTATCAAATTGATAAGAGAGGTTTGGGATTCAAGCTTAATGCTGAAAAATAAAAGAAACAAGCTCAAAAAGCACGAGAAAAGAGAATAACCCATTTAAAGGGTCAAGATCAGGAATATGAACTAGTGATGTTGCCACAGCTACAAAAAAGTTTTCATTTAGGAGGTCACATCAATTTGAATCAGGGAGAAACCATCAATTCTGGCAACATAATGGTTATTTTGAGCAATGCATTTAGAGACTTCTTTACCAATGTAATCAACAAGCTGAGAACTTTAGCAATGGACCACGAGACTGGTTTATGTACTTCAGGATTCGCTCTTAGCATTTGTACTGAAATAAAGATTCTTGTATTGTTTGGACCTAATTAGAAGCAAATTTACAAACTCAACCTACATGCTTTTGTTCAAGAACATCATAGAATCTTTTCTACGGGCATACTTTTATCAAGAATTATTAATAAAAATACTAAGCATTTTGTATTCTATCTCTTCTATCCATCATTATATTTCTTGTCAAATATTTAGACTTTTTTCTTCTCATTTAATATTTTTTTGCCTATATTGTTCTTTTTTATATTTTAAAGCACCCAGATAAAATTAGCATGAGTGTTCACACTAATTTCCAAAAATCAATTTTTGGCAACCAATCTACACCATTATAGTTGAATCTGGAAGGGATTTTAAGAAAAGCATCATGTCACCTGATTTGTTAAGATTAATTGAACAAGAAGAGAAACAAATCTTGACCATGAAGTAAACCTTGGGACATGGGATGATCGAAAAGAGGTTAAGATAGGAACCTCCATAAACCCATCAACTCGGACTAAATTGACTAGCCTTCTCCAAGAACACCATGATGTATTTGCTTAGCCTCACTAAGACATGCATAAACTAAATACTAACATAGTGGTTTATAGGCTTTCCTTAAAACTCGAGTGCAAACCTATACATAAAAAGAAAAACTAAGGAGAATGAAACCAGAGATGCTTTTGAAGATTAAAAAAAAGGTAAAAAACAATTTGATGTAGGATTTCTTGAAGTAGCTAAGTATCCTAAATGCTTAGCCAACATTGTTTCAGTCTTCAAAAAGGATGGTAAGTAAGGATGTGTGTAAACTACAAGGCCTTAGACCAAGCTAGCCCTAAAAACAAAATTTTTTTGCCTCACATTAATACATTAGCAAACAATACCACTAAAAATTTGCTATTTTCCTTAATGAATGGATTTTTGGGCCATAATTAGATTAAAATAGCACTATAAAACATAGAGAAAACCACCTTTATGACCATGTGGGTACCTTTTATATAAGGTGATGCCTTTCAAACTCAAGAACACCGAGGCAACTTACCAAAAAGCTATGTTGACATTATTCCATGACCTCATGCACAAAGAAATAGAGGTCTAGGTGGATGACATGACTGCAAAATCCTCAAAAAGAGATTGAGTATGTTGCCAACCTCTACAAACTCTTCAAGCAACTGTGCAAATATTAGCTCAAACTAAATCCAACTAAGTGTACCTTTGGTGCCATCTCCGACAAGCTATTAGGCTTCATTGTGAGTGAATGAGGAATTCAGGTCGATCTCAACAAGGTAAAGGCTATCCAAATCTTTTCATCACCTTGTACTTAAAAAGAAGTGAAGAGTATTCTCAAGAGACTAAAACTATATAGCTAGATTCATATCCCAACAAACTTACATTTATGATCCAATCTTTTGCCTACCCTGAAAACAAAACCATGGTGAATATGATGATGAATGCTAACAAGCTTTCGACAAGGTCGAGTGTTACTTATCAAACCTGTCAATGCTTGTATAATCGATGCTCGGTTGAGCATTAATCTTATACCTGTCAGTTTTTGACAAGTCTATAGGCTGTGTACTAGGTTAGCATAACGATTCAGGAAAGAAAGAACAAGCTATCTACTATTTAAGCAAAAAATTCATGGAGTATGAAATCAACTACTTTACAATAGAGAAGTTATGTTATGCTTTTGCTTGGGTGGCTCTGAGATTAAGGCAATATATGTTATATCACATGACATGGTTGATCGCCAAACTAGATTCTATCAAATACCCGTGTACGGCTCCTACTTTGCTAGGAAAGTTAGCTAGTGGCAAGTCTTGTTCTCTGAATATGACATTATTTATATGAGCTAGAAAGCCATCAAAAGTAGCACGATAGCTGAGTTTTTGGCAAGCTAAACTGAAAAGGACTATGAATTGTTAGATTTTGAATTCCCATATGATGACCTAATATGCATATCCAAAGTAGAAGATGGCATCAATTTTAACTAAACTTGGAAAATTTATTTAATGGAGCCTCAAATGCATGAGGGCACGAAATCAAGCCTATTCTAATATCACCAAATAGAGATTATCACCCCTTCACTGCTAGGTTAAACTTCGACTACACTAATGACATGCCAAATATGAGTCATGTATATTAAGGCTCTAAGTGGCCATTGAGAGAAGCATTAGAACTTTACAAGTGTATAGGGACTTTACCTCAGTAATCTATCAACTTTGAAAAGAATAGGAAACCTGAGATGCTAAGCTAATCCAATATGGGATCAATAAAATTAAACAATGATTCGATGAAATCAGCTTCCAACATTTACCTCAAGGACAGCGAAGTGGTGGATACTCTAGCAACCTTGGCCTCTATGTTTAAAGTAACCTGTACGTCAAAAGTTACACCTATCCAGATGAGTAATGAAGCTCCCACCTGTTGCCATAGCGTAGATGAAAAAAAAAGATGGTCTATCATGGTACCATGACATTTTTTAGTATAGTTAAGACTAATAATACCTAAAGCATGCTATGGAAACTAACAAGCAAACCATCTAAAAAATGTCTAGAACTACTATTTTGGATGATGAAGTCCTCTGCAAAAAAAAGATAGGATCAAATGTTACTCCAATATATGGACATTCTTGAAGCTAAGAGAATTTTGCATGAGATCCATGAAAGAATTTATGATATGCAAGCTAACAAACATAAAATGGCAAAGCAAGTTATGACTCTGGCTATTATTGGTTGACGCTCAAAAGAGACTACATTGACTAGGAAATGTATGCAAATAGATTCAACGTCCCACCTTCACCTTTACATGTTATGATGACTCTGTGGCCTTTCTCTATGTGAGGTATAGATATGATTAGACCTATTTCCAAAAGCTTTGAATGGGCATCACTTCTTCTTAGTTGTCATTAATTATTTCACCAAATGGGTAAAAGCAGCCTCATATTCAAATGTCACCAGATCTGTTGTATGCAAGTTTATGAAACAAGACATCATCTATTGTGTGCAACTTGAACAACAGAATGATGGAAGCAATTTGCTCCCAATTCAAGATCAAGCACCATAATTCAATGCCATACTATCCAAAAATGAATAAGACAGTTGAAATAGCCAATAAAGACATTAAGAAAATAATTGAGAAAATGATAAAACCTTATAAAGATTGGTATGAGAGGTTGCCCTTTGCACTACATACCTATTATACAACAGTTCAAACTTCCACTAGAGCTGCCCTATTCTTCTTAGTCTATGGGATGAAAGTAGTTTAGCCTATCAAAGTCAAAATCCATTTACTCAAGGTCTTGATGGAATCATAGGTTAAAGAAGCAAAATTAGTTAAGAGCCAATACAAGAAATTTAACCTCATCGACGAGAAGAGGGTGAAAATTATCTATCATGGATTGATGTATCAAAAGTGTATCATAAGAACTCATAGCAAGAAAGTCCATCCTTGTTAGTTTTGAGAAGAAGACTTATTGCTTAAAAAGATCATTCCAATTCACAAATATACTTGAGGAAAATAGATCATAAATTGGGAAGCTCCCTATATGGCTAAACAAGCTTTCTCTATTGAAGCATTAATTTTAACCAAGATGGATGACAACAACATGCCTAACCTCGCCAACTTTGATTTTGTCAAGAAGTATTACACCTGAGAAGGCCCTTTGAATGGAAACAGATGAGGGCATCCTCACCTCTAGAAAAAAAAACCTTGGATAAAAACTAAAAGTGGTATCTAGGGAACTAAATTCAGTTAAGCTAAAAACTTGGAAGGGCAGCTTAAGCAAACAAACCTTTCACTTTTTTTGAACCTAATCAAGACCAATATTAACCCAAAAAACCATTTTTGATTGAAATGCCTAATTTTACCCTAACTTACTTATCCTATCTTAAACTTACCAAACCCTTTTTTATCCAACCTTAAAGGAAAAAAGGCAGTGTCTACTTTAGCTTGGAGCAATTACTATGGGGCAAATTGAGAGGTTCCTCAAAAAGCAACTAACATCGAAAGACTTGGTCATTTGAGAGAGGTATCCTAAAGTACTTAGCAAAGACTCATGTCATTAGCATTGAAAGGGATTGACTTCCTAGAAAAGTTAATCTTTAACTTTCTTTATGCATCTTATAATGTTCAATGAATTATATTTCTTTTTTTCTAGAAATGAAATACAACAATTTCATTCTCTGAATCTACTTTTTCATACTTGCATGCCATATTACTATCATGCTTATCATATAATTGATAATGCTTAATAGATTATACAAAATAGAAAATAGGATTTCTTGGTATTACTTTAAAGAAGATGAAACATTGTAGGAAAATCTTTTTAGGTTCAAAAAGCCAATAATGGATTTTAAAACCATCACTAGAATTACCTTTCAGACTTCCCCTACATTGAACATGATCAAAGATGTCCTTCAATAAACCTTAGCCAAAAGGTAGAGCTAAATCAATGACCCTTGACACCTATCATCAAACCATAATTTTATTAGTCAGTTTAAACTATTAGATGTGCCTTTCTAGTCATGTCAACAGCTAGCTTGTTAAGTCTATTAATCAACCTTGACAAATGAACACCTAAAATGAGCTGATTAGCTCAAAAACCTTCTAATGTATCACAAGTCCCTTCAACTTAATGAAACTTAAAGTCAAAGTAAAAGATACTTAATGAAACTTAAAGTTAAAAAGTGGTTTAAAACTCTAAAGCCAATTATTGGATTAGATTTCTAAATCATCACATCCACATCTTCCAAGCATGCATCTGCACCCTTATGCATCATACATGAAAATACTTACCACCTTTTAAGTATAGACTTCTACCTTCAAAAGTTGTAAGCAAACTCAGAACTATAGGTACCAATATTGTCCTAAAAAACCCTAAGTACCCTAAATAAGCTCCATAAACTTAATGTATCTTAATCCATAAAGAGTTGGACACCCAATCCATAAAGAGCTAGACACCTAACGAACTCAGTCCACAAAGAGCTGGATGCCTACCTACCTTAGTTAACAAAGAGCTGGACACCTACCTACCTCAGTCCACAAAGAGATGGATGCTTACTTCAATCCATAAAAAGTTGGATGCCTACTACCTTAATCCACAAAGAGCTGGACACTTACCTATCTCAATCCATAAAGAGCTGGACACCTATTTATCTCAATCCATAAAAAGTTGGATGCTTATCTACCTTAGTCCATAAAGAACTAAATGCCTACCTACCTTAGTCCACAAAGAGCCAGATGCCTACCTACCTTAGTCCACAAAGAACTGGATACCTACCTACCTCAGTCCATAAATAGCTAGATACCTACCTATCTTAATCCATAAAGAGCTAGGCACCTACTTATTTTAGTCCATGAAGAGTTGAAAACCCGCCTACTTCAATACACAAAGTGCTAGATGCCTATCAAGCCAATCTACAAAGAGCTAGACACCTACCTACCTTAATCCATAAAGAGCTATACACCCATTAAGTTAAAATCCATACTAGTTGGTGCCTATCTGAAAGGTCAAACCTAAGAAGCTACAAACCTAGTAGGAAGGTCAAACCCTATAAAACTTATTAAAATTTTTTTCTCACTTAGAACTTTTGCCAACATACTCTGCTTATCTCAGTGTAGTGCGAATTAGATCTCTATTTTCCTATAGGTACTTAGGAAGCAATGTTATACCCTAAACAAAATAGTGTCTATTTATCTTTACCTTATTCTTGATGCTTAACAATGGCCAAGTAAGAGCAGTTATGGATGTTTCATTTTGTCCTAGCCAATATTCAAGGTATTAGAAGTCATTTTCTAAAGCACTGTCGAGGTCATTTAAAAATGTAAAAGTTAATTTACCATTATTCTTGGCTAAAAGGAAGAGTTTAGACTATCAAAGGTAAGAAAAATTCACATTTTTGTATGTATATCTTGATACATTAGTGTAAAGTATGATACAAGGATTTATGTCATTCAAATGCCAAAATTTTACCACTTATATTGACACCAATAAGCTTAGTATCAATATTTGAGGAGTACTATCGATACCAAAGGCCTTGGTATCAATACAAGATTGTTTTAAAGCAAAAAAAGTGATTTTATGTCGAGTTGTACTAATACAAGGCATAAGGTATTGATACCTGGAAAAAGACTAAGCTTAGAATTGATACAATGCTCATTGTATCGATACTAAGAGTTAAAATTACAAGAAGTATCGATATAGAACCCATGGTATCAATTCTTAGAGGCCTATGGTATCGATATAGAGCTTCATGTATCGATACCATAAGGAAAATTATGCTTGTTTCGTGCCATTTTCACACTTTTTCATCGGAACATAAAAAAAATCAATTTTGATTACAACATTGGCTTCTAAAATCACCCAAAATTATATATAACTTCACACAAATTATGTGGATTTCATTTTTAAGCCTTAAACATTAGATTGACATATTTTGGAATGGTCCATTAAGCTTGATGTGAAGGCATTTCATGAGAAAATCTAATTTAATGAAGGATAAAGTTATGATTACTCATTTAATTAGCTAATGCATGGTTTACTTTGTCCACAAGAATTAATATCAACCAATCAAGTATTGAAAGGTATGAAATTAGTAAATGAGTCATATTGTACATGCCAAAAGTCTTATATACCCTATTTTGCTATGTTATTTTAATGGCTGAAATCCACCACTATATAATTTAATTTTTTTACTTAGCTAGGGGGAATTTCTCAAAAAAAATCTTAAGCTCTTCCAAGAAAACTCTACTTCTGTAGCTCCCTTCTTATCCTTCCAAAGGCCTTTCTAAACCCATTCATTTCCCTCATTTCTAGCCTAAAAACTAACCTTCATAGCCACCATAACCAAAAGCTCTTTTTTTTTCATTCATTTCTTGCTAATGGCCAAATTAAGGTAAATAGAAAAGCCATAGTTATATTGGTGTATAAGTATTGATATGAGGCCTTTACATCATGAAAAACTTGAACTTTCACATGTACTATCAATACAAGAGGGTTTAGTATTGATTTTTAAAGTGGGGTATCGATATTTAGCATGTTTGTATCGATATAGACCTTGGCAGTAGATAAAGTTGTGATTTTGGCAAAATGTATTGATATAAATCCATGGAGTATCGATACAGGCCTCTATATCTCAAGACTAGAATTAATTTTTTACTTTTTGTATCGATACATCATTGTATTGATACTCAAGGGTAAAAATTGCTTTGTGTATGGATACAACATGTTTTGTATCGATAAACCAAGGCATTTTTGCCCAGTTTAGACTTTTTTTTAGCCTTTGAAAATCTGATTCAAACATGTTTTTTAGGCACTAAGAGACCATCATAAAACATTGTAAACCTCGATTTTGGGCCTATGATCAGATTTAAACCAATTTTGAAAGCCCAAATAGCCAATGACAAAGGTTATTTTCATAAAATATATGGTGGTAAGAGGGCATGTCAAGTATATCTTCAGTTGAAAGCTGTTACATCCTTTCTGCCCATTTCTCAACATGGCAAAACCAAGAAAAAAGGGATCAGCTGAGCATGGTAGTTGGAGATGTCCCCTAGTATAGGAATAAAAGATAAAAAATGCTCTTGCTTTGTTTCCTAAAAGCATTGGTTGAGTATTGAATTAAAATAGGGGGAAAGAAGGGAAAAAAAAGAAACTTTCAGCCATTCCCAAAGAGCTCTTCAGTAATCTTAAAAAAAACTATAGTTATTCTGAAGAATCTTCAGCAATCTCTAACCCCAAAAACTCTCCAAAAAACACTGTGCCATTACCTTTCACCCTTAACCTTCTTCTATTCCCGTAGTTCCCTTAAACCACCACCAAAAAACCTTAAAAAACTCAACCTTTTATACATTTTCACCCTTAGAAAACCCCACCATCAACCATATTATGAGAAAACTTCTTTCATTCATTCTTTTCATGCTAAATAATACCAAAAAGAGGGAAAAAATTGAGCTTAAAGTCACTATTTTAGGAAGAAAGAAAAGTGCAAGCTTTTTGGTATATTTTTTTACCTTGCTCCAAATATTTTCTATTTTTATCATCAACATCATTTTAATAAGCCCTTTATGCTGCCATGACCATCCTAGGACTTTATGCATTATTGTTGCCTTAGTTAGAGTAGTCTTAGGATCTTAATGTTCTCGTGATGCCTTGACATTGCTTGGTAGGCCAAACTTCTACTTTTTCATTTTGTCATCAAAATAGTCCCTTATTCATGCATTCTCTAACATATTTCATCTATTTCAACAAGCTTAACACATGCTTAAATGTTCACCTTAACATGTCTTATGTATGTTCATGTGTTTTCTTATGTTTTAAGGAGTCTCATGACATAAAAATGTTGTCTTGACAACTCTAGCCTATAGTTGTTTTATTTAAATATGTTCATATCATTTCCATTCACCTTATTTGTCATCTTTTTACATTTTTGTCACCTATTTCCATGGCAAAATGTCATCTTTATGTATTTGCATGTTTAGTCCAGGTGCATCTTGGTGTGTGTTGTATTTTGTTCATGACATCTCTATCAAAATGTTTGTTTCCTGAAAACCTGATTTTCAAAAAAATTCCCAAGTTAAGTTCATGCTACCTCCAATAGATGAATAATATCATGGATTTAATGTTTTCATAAGATTGGTCTTCCAATCTTGGGGGCAAATTAAATATTTTAGCTCTAGATTCATGGTAAGATAAGTTTAAAGATATCGTTTTTATAAGCAAAATAATCCCTTTTAGTTGAAAAAAAAAATACTAAGCCTTGATCATCAGTTTAACACCTTTATAATGGCATGGTCAACAAGTTGTTCCATCATCCCAAACTATTCCAAAATTATGGAATAAACTTGTGACACCCCTATCATTCTTCTCCTATGTTGTGGATGTTCAAACATCTATAACTCAAGTTTCACCCTCCAAGAAACTCAAAAAATCAAATAATCCCTTGTTTTTGCTTTGGCAGCATTGTAATTCAGATTCAAAAAATTATTTTTGAATGACAAAAGATTTTCCTAGAATTTTGACATTTTCCCTTAAAAGCTATCTAAATAGCTTTCCAATAGTGTTTTGTTTTCCCTTAGATCATCTCAAATGAGGAACTAAGATTTTTTGAACCTTTGCTGTCTGAAACCTTTAGAGCCAGCGTGTGATATTCTCTATGGGCCATTTTGACCAATCAAATGATTTTTTTTGAAACTTTTAAATATTTTTCCTAAAATCTTCACGAAATACCCTTTCCAAAAAGGTATTGTTCATGATCTAACTATTTTGGATAAACCTAGAATGATTTTTCAAAGTCCATTATGCAGTTTTTCTTGTACATGCTGCCAGTATCGAGATAGACCTAACTTTAAAAATTAATTCAGCCTAGAAAATGATTTTCTAAGATTTTTGGAATATTTTTGTATTAAATTTTATTAGATTCTCTTTCCAATGGTACCTCATTCACCCCTTAAAGCATTTGAATGAACCCAAAATAAATTCAAGAAAGGAAAGGACACAATGTTGTCCCCCTAGTTTAACTCAATTTTTGAAATGCCTTTATAGAGACAATCAAATTTCTCAAAATAAATCTAATTGGTTCCTCTACAATATAAGCTCTTTAGACTCGGATTAAAGCTTAAGATAAAAATATATCTTGTACAAATCTTCAGTTTCATATTTTCATAATCTTTAAAAAAAGAACTTTTTCTTTTAAAACATAAAAAATTTTTGTCTTAGGGATACTCCAAACCCATTCTTCATAGAAAACTCAGATTTTCTCTTTATTCCTAAATATTTTCATAATTTTATCTTTGGGGATACTCTAACCCTACCTGTCCAAAGGGATACTCCAGCCTCGCTTTTACCTAAAAAAATTCAAAAAATTTCTTTCTTTCAAGTGCCTTGGATTATTTTGATTAAAATCTTTTTTTGTCCCCTAAATTATCGTTGAATCCAAATGTGTCTCTAAATTGTCATCTTGGTTATTATTTAATGATCGAAGACAATTATGAAACACATTCTGATTATCCCTCCTTTTTACTTTCTTTTGTTTGTAATTTTTTGTTTATGATATTATTATATTCTTTGTCGTCTTATTAATACATTTCCTTTTTATAGTGATTATTATGCATTCATATTTAAAATTTGTTTTCCAATAAAATTTAGAAGGCAATATTCATTGTTGGTATCTCTCCAATGCCTAATACGGACTATCCATATTTTCAAAATCTAATTTGGACATTATTTTCAAAAAATCCCCATGTTCCTCACATCTCTGAGGTGCATAGGTGATCCAAGTTTCTTTTAGAAAAAAATCAGATCTATAATAAACAAAACCTCATGCATTAAAGGGGATTATTTCTAAATAATGACCAAATGGAACTGATTAAGCCTAAATCGAAGCGAGACATAGTTAGTAAGTACCGATTTTGGGCATCATAGAGGTGCTAATCCTTCCTTACACGTAACCAACTCCCGAATGCAACCAATGAATCTCTAGACTTTGTAGACCTTGAGATCAATGTTTTGAGTTTCATAACTTGGAATATTGTTTTTAATAGGCATCAATCTTGCCTAGCCTGAAATGCTCAGTGATTACTCCAAGTTTACGATCACTTCATGGTGACTATCTCAGACTAGTTGGATGAGTGATTTGCCCAGTGGTCTCTCCCCTTTATACTACTATGCCAAATTCAGATCCTAATCATGGGATAATTCAAAAGCTTAACCATGACCAACCATCATTTATTTTTAAGTTAAGCATGCTATGCCCTTTGGATCTCAGAAGTTTTAAAGGCATGGCACATGGCAACAAAGTCTATATTAACCTAAACTAATTGGGATTAGCATGGATTTAATGGTTCTCCAGTCTTGGGGATATATCAAGCACAAATGTTTGGAATCATGGCCTCATTAGGCCAAATAAATTATATTTTATAATCCAAAATCAAATGCTTTCAAGTATTTAGTTTAAGCCTTGTTTCGAGCCTACCATGACTATTGGTGTGGATAGAAAATAGTTCCATGGCCTACTTCATAGGAGTTAGATTGGTTTGTTACTTCATAGCCATGTACCTCAATGACTAGACATTGGCATGTCTAACACCTTGACACTAACCATAAATGCCTTAAACTTAAGGAAAACTGCTATTTCAATACTGGTAGTATAGTGATCCAAAATTAAAAAATTATTTTGCCACTCCATATGATTTTACGAGAATTTAATAGCATTTTTCCTTGAAAGGGCTTTGAATTAAGTTTACAACAATACCTTGTTTGCCCCTAGATCATTCCAGATGTGGAAGTTATGATTTTTTGAACCTTTGCTATTTAGAACCCCTAAAATCAGCAATCCATATTCTATTTGGCCGATTTTGACACATTGGATAAATTTTTTTTGGATTTTTTAAATATTTTCTTTGAAACATTCATAAATTCTTCTTTTTAAAAAGATATTGTTTGTGATTAAACAATCCTGATTGAGTCTGGGATAGTATTTGAAAATTCTTAGCCTTTTTCCCCTGCATTAGTTGTCAGCACTGATTTAAACTCGACTTCAAAAATTAATTTTGCCTAGAAAATAATTTTCTAGGATTTTTTGAATATTTTCTTATCAAGTTACCTTTCCAATGGTACCTTGTTTGCCACTAAAAACCACCAGACCAAACTGAAATAAATTTGGGAAAGTAGACAACATAATGTTGTCTATTGTTTTTGCTAAACTTGAGGAAATTCATTTGGATTTTCCTTAACCATCTTTTCTAGTTATTCAGATGATTTGAAATATATTCAATGGTTTTCTCCCACAGTGTTATGAGTCATGAAGTAGATCCCTTTAGGCTCAAATCAATATCCAAAAAAAATTTTCATAATTAATTTCCTTTTTTGGTTTAAAAATTGATTTTCCATTCTAAAATCTTGTTGCTTCAAAAATATAAAAAAATTTCAATTTTTGAAAGCAACTTCAAATCTCTTTCTTTCGAAGGGATATTCTAATCCTATTTTTTTTTGAAGGGATACTCTAATCTTGCTTTTTCAAGGGGATACATCAACCCTTTTTTCTAAAGGCATACTCCAACCGTGCTTTTTCAAGGGAATTCTCTAACCTCATTTACTCCGAGAGGATATTCTAACCCTACTTTTCAAAAATACATAAAAAAAATCTAATTTTTCTTTTTCTTGGGCTCCCAGACCTTCTATCAAACTTTTTACACCTAAGATGGCCAACAAATCCAAACATGTCCCAAAATTGTCAATTCAGTTATTCTTCAATCACCGAGGTTAATTACAAAATACATCATGACTATCCCTCTTTTAATGCAACTTTTATTAACATTCCTTTATGTCTTACTAACATGCTTTTCTCCTTGATGATGATTTGTATTCATGCTTTCAAAAAATCAAATTTCATTAAACTTAAGGCAATGTTTTGCGTTAGTATCTTTCTAATGCTTGATGTAGAGTATCCTCTTCTAAATCAAACTAGATCTTATTCTATTGAATCCTCTATTTTTCTCCTCTTTTTTAGGGTGCATAGGGAGATATTAACTAAACTTTTATCATGAAAACCTAGATTTAATATTTAAAAATTTGCATTTATAAGAAAGGGATTACACATAAATAATGACTACATAAAAAACTGAGGAAAATCGAGACTTCAATAATTTATTGCTATATGGTACTGATTTTTAGCATCATAGAGGCGACTAATCTTTCCTTACAGATAGCTGACTTCTGGACCCTTTTAAAATGAACTCTGGTAGGTATAGTTCATAGAATTGGTTTTCAAGTTTTGTAACTTGGAATCGCTTGTTTTAATAGGTATCCGATCTACCTAGCCCAAAATAAATGGAATCGACTCTAAGTCAAGGTTATTTTGTAATGGCCATCCAAAAATGCTTGGATGAGTGATTTGTCTGACAGTCTTCCCGTTAACTTTCACCTATCACGCCTAATCTAGATCCCAATCAAAGGATGACTCAAAGGTGAGCCCTTCTCTTTTACCTTCTCTCATTTGTTTTTAAGTCGTAGAATGTCACTTGAGGGGCACATTATAATAGATACATTTTGGCCAAAAATACAATTTTCGCTATGACATAAACTTATATTGGTATAAACACCCTTGGTATCGATACGCCACCTTAAGTATCAATATTATGCCCTTTTGTATCGATACAAATGGTAAGATTTGAGATTTTGATAAAGTAGAACCTCATAATGATACCTAGTGGCCATGTATTGAGACTTGCATGAAAAAATGTTGATTTTTCATACCCTCGACTCTCTAAACACCTTACCTTCGCTAGGAATGATGGATGATTGATCCACACTTATCCAAATGACTTTGATGATGCCTCGAATAGCCAAACATGATAATTTATCGATATATTAATGAAATGTATTGGTATATCTTCATGAATAACATCTTTTGCATTTTTTTAATATGGTCCCTACACATTTCAAACCTTCCTAAAATAATTTTTTGTTTGGCACCATGTCACCTATAGTGCCTAACAACGTAGCACTAGGTAGTTGTCCCTATGTTATTTTTATAATTTTATTCTATTACCTTCCAATTAAGTCTTAAGATGTCAAAATTTGGCCCAAGGAAGAGAAATGGGTGCATTTTATCTAAAATTCTTCAATTAGACACAATTTGATCTAAAAGGGTCAGACAAAATAGGGTGTTTAAAAACCCATACCGAGTTAAAATATATGTCAACCCCCTTTTAAGCACAGATCAAGGCATGAGCATTTTTCAAATTTTACCATTTCCTTTCATTGTCCCCTTTTTTTTTCCAAAGAAATACATTTTGTCAAAATCTATAAAAAATGTCATTTGGTCAAGAAATTATCGGATCCTTAACAAGTTAAGCCTTTCAATCATGTTTCTCCATTCACTAAAATTTTTAGTTAAAGGGATACTTTAACCCTGCTTTTTAACTTCACCCAAAATCTAAATTTTTTCTCTCTTAGACATCCTTAAGCCTTTTAATTAAAACCACTTTTTTCTCACCTCAAGCAATTGCCAACTTTAAATGCATCTCAAAATTATCATTCTAGCTATTCCTCAATAATTGAAGAAAATTATGAGATACATACTGACATCTCTTCAATTCTGTGCTTTCTAGTGTTTACTTTTATGCAATATTTATTGCATTCACCTTTATCTTACTAACACGTTTCTCTTTATGGTGTCCATTTTGCATTCATATTTCTAAATTGATTTAGAAAATTACAAGGCAATGTTCCATGTCAATATATCTCCATTGCTTGACATGGAATATTTATTTTCAAAAATTAAATTTAGAAACCATTTTTCATCGAAAAATCTCTATGTTCCTCAACTCTCCAGGGCATACAAGGGTTATTTTGTACAAAATTTATGTATAAAAAGGAATTATATCAAAATAATAACAAGTTAAAACCAAAAAAACTAAAACTAAGTCAAGACATAACTAACATGTACCGATTTCAGGTGTCATAGGGATGTTAATATGTCCTACATGTAACCAACTCTTAAACCCAATCAACGAATCCCTGGATCACATAAATCATGAAATTGATGTTTTAAGTTTTGCAATTTAGAATATCAGTTTCAATACTTATTCAATAATGCCTAGTCTAAATAATTAGTGGTGACTACAAGTGTTGGCCACTTCATAGCGGCTATCTAAGACCCATTAGACAAGCAATTCGCCCAATAGTCCCTCTCACGTGTTCCTCACATATCAAGAATTTTACCATTCCCTTTATCAAACATCTTCAGCAGTGCATGTTTCCTGCTTTGTGAGGACCTTCTATAGGGCACATTGCAACAGATCCAACAGAAACAACTCATTTTTTAATAAAGTCGATCCATAGACCACATTATTTAGAATGATAAAGTAACTTTTACCTTCCATTCTAAATTTCAAATCATCATTGTCTGTGAGGTATGAAATTGAAATGATACTTATTAAAAATGTAAGAAAATAAATATATTCTTTTAGTTCCAATGTCATGCCTAGAAGCAATGATAAGGAATAGGTTTCTATGGAAATGGTTTCAACTTTTGATCCATTGTCTATTCTCAAAATCACCTCATTATAGCCCAACTCCCTTTTGTTTTTCAACAAGCTTATTTCATACATAAGTGCAATCTATAACACGAATCATTTATCCAAATAGTCAAATCAGTAATAGAGTAATTTAACTCAATCACGTGAAAGTTAACTACCTACCTTTTATTGAGAACATTTCTCAATTTTACATGTTAGTCTGAACACTTTGGGCTTATGGCATTTAATATGCCTCGCAATATAGTTATTATATTTACCATTATCAACAACCTTGGATGAAATAAGTATAATTAGTTATTCATGTATTAAACTAATACTGACAAGGTATTAAATTTTTATAGGTTTTCCTACTAATTTTTCAAAATAATAGTTTAAAAATCTCTCTAAAGTATTTTTTGTAGGTTCAAACCCCTTTCAACATGTTAAAACCTTAGGGACAACCCAACAAATTGCAACAGGCCTAATTGGGTAGACAATATAGTTTACCGATCACTTCTCTATGTAACTTCTAAATTAATTAAGTGGCAACTCTTTGCCTAAATGCATCATATGCATTTCGCTTAGCCATCACCTCTAACACCATGTGGTCTAGTTTGTAAGCATTCAGACAACATGACATTAGTTGAATAAGACCTATTAATTATAACTCAAGCAGTTCAGCTAGAAGGGGCCTTAAGGATAGCCCAACAAATCCCTATAGTCAAAACTTGGGTCTCATTATAATCTAATGGAAGTTATCTCTATCATGCGAAGTATGTGGCCCAATATTGTATGAGGAATTTTTTTGTTCATTTTATCTTTTAATTAAGGTCTTACAATATTTGCATGCATAGCATTGATAATATCGCATAAAATAAATCTACTATCATGCATACTACTCAGATGATTATGGACTACTATCTAATGCATTCCCCTGAGCCATCAAAGGAAATTTTCTAGGTGATTACATACAAAGTCTTCATAAGCTTTTTGCAATCTCTTAAGCTTTATGGTGCCTTCGCTTGGATCTCCATCTTTGAGTTACAAAATCTTTCCTAACCCTCCCTAATTTTACACGTATGTAATTTAATTACATTTTTAATAAAGAAACCTCGAGATATATTCGAAGGGATTTAGGTAAGAAAAAAATTTTACAACTTTGGAGAAAAATAGAGATAAGCAGGGTTCATAGACCCTATTTAAAGATTTAAACATCCATAAACAATTAATCATACATCTGTAATCCTATTGGGGCCTCGTCCATAATCATCCAATACCTCCACAACAATTTTGAATATATATAAACATGTGTTTTAAATTCAAGTTAACAATTTTTTATGCTAAATAATTAAACCATATTTAATTTAATTAAGAAAATAATTTTCTTACATGATTAACTTCTAGTCTAGTCATATTAGAATAAATCCTATTCAAAATAGGTCTAATCATTTAAATTAAATATATTTTTTAAATAATTAAATTAACTAAATTTTTTTGATTCCATGTTTATTGTATCATCTGATTTATATCTTAAACAATTTAGGAAAAATAATACAATTGGATAATTAAGTGTTTGCTGATATGTGAGAGTTTTAATTAGATTTAACCTCTTAAGAAGGTGTATTACACCAACCATGGTAAATTTTAGAATTTTTTTTAATTTTAATTTAATCTGATCATATCAAATTTTAAATCCCAAGAAAAATAAAATGAAATATGTCCTACTCCAATACGATCATGATGGCATAAATTTGAATGAATCATAGTCCAACAGGGACTCTATCTTATGGATAGTTATCTAAGCCATCCTACTCCAACTCAAACACTATTGTCTTCCTCCCACTAAACCTTTGAAAATAGAACAAATTTGCAGCAACTTCTTGCTACCATTGATGCCATACCATGGTCCAAGAAGATAGACAACAATGCTATAAGCTATTAGCACACCTAGTGCACTTGTTATAGCCTCAAATTGAAACATTTTCAACTTCAAGTTTTAACCTGATTTTTTCAGCAATTATAATTATCTTTCCATGACACTTTCTAGGTTGAAAACCATGGAAAAAATCATAGCAATGGCTGCTCAAAAAATTATCCACATCAAAACACTGAAATAAGGCCAATCTAGAGCTAGTCAAGACCTAATTGTTAACCGATACTCCAATGTCAATTTAATTAATTAAAATTGAATATCAAACATTAATTAACATGTTGGAGATTTAAAATAAAAAATAGATAATTTTTTTAATTTTAAATTCAAGAAACGAAATAAGATATTAATAAAACAACAAGTTCTTTAATTGATAACAATTAAAACATGAGATTAATCAAATCAATAAAAAGAGGCTATGATACCACTTGTAGGAAGTCTAGAGTAGCAAGTATTATAATACAAAAGTTTACAAAAATAATTCAAAAACAAAGTAGCAGAAATAAATCATAAAGATAAACCTAAGACTCCCTAAATAGGATCGTCTTACAAGATCTTAATTAATTGTTAAGATTAAAAAACCTAAAGAACTATTCAAGAATCAAACATACCACAGTCTTGAGAAGTCCATAAGTAATTCCATGACCCAAGAACACATATATCGAGCTGAGTTATCCTAAAGTAAAGCTATCCAAGCATCAAGCCTTTAAAGGTTATCCACACAGGTGACCCATGTAAACACCCTATTTTGCATCGGCCCCTAATTAAGTTTTTCTTAATTTTATGGGTTTAGTGGGTTTCCTAGGTTTGGGCACTCCCAAATGAGTTATAGATGATAGAACGGTCTAATTGACGTTTTAATTTGTTTCTATGAGCTTAGTTAAAAAAATAAGGCATTTGAGCTTAATTGTCCAATTTAGGGGGTAGGTGTTAGATTTGAAAAACTAGGACCTGGGTCTTGAAAATCTAAAAATTTCAAAAGTTGACTAATAGGAGTCTTTTAAAGTGATTAGAGTGTTTATTAAGGTTATCTGGGTGAAATAGAGACTTATGTTAAAAGTCATAATCGAAAGTCAACAAAGTGGAAAAAATTAATTGTAGTCAAAGTCAACTATAACAGTTAACATTGTAGCCTAAGTTGGATTTTAAAATCAAAAGAGTTCTACAGCTCTAATTTGCAAATTGCTTACACTGGAATGAAATAAAATGTGGACTTTTGGTTAAGAAAGTCTAATAGGGACCAAGTCATGAAAGAACCTTAGGAATTTAGAATGTTAAAATCTCCCAAAGGCTTAATCCAAGAGATTTAGGATAGAAAATTTAGATTTTTCAAGGAAAGTCATTAGGACATATTTTTACTATGGAATGGGACATTCAATTACATTTTTATATAGACATATCTGAGTCAATTGAATGTCACAAAAACTCATACATAGATTAGTAAAATAACATGCCTTGGCCAAATTTCCATATGTGTTAAATATGGGGATTTGCTCATCCACTCATTAAAGGTTAATTAGTCATTTCCCATCTAGTTAGTTAGTGGAAGTTAGGATGTTAGTAGTTAATCTAAGGTTACCTATAGGTGACTTAGAAGTAGTTTACCTCTTTAAAGTCTACAAATAGATGGTGGTGGTTATTCATTGGGGGGATTTCACTTAGATGCTTTTTGGAGTGGGAAATTCTTTCAAGTGCTTCAACTTTCATTAAAGATCAAGCTTGGAGTAGGTATAATTTCTTACTTCTCTTTAAACTCAATTCAATTAGCATGATTGATGTTTGATTTATGTTTTTCCATGCTTAGATTGAATTTTACTAGCTTGTTTTAGTATTCTTGATGTTTAGGCAATGCTAGCTTCTTGATAATGTGATCTTGTTTTCATGAATTTAGTTAAGATCTAATTGATTTAGTGATGATTATACATGATCTATTGAGGGATTGATGAATTAAAGATGAAAACATGTAATCATGTTTGTGATAATGTTCAAACATGTTATAAAGTTTAGATCATGATTCGGTAGCTTTATTTTTGTTAGATTTTGATGATTTAAGTTAATGAGAGCTATGATCCATGTATCTTGTCTTGGATTAAGTGATTTTAAATATGACATCTTATATCCTAGACATAGGAAGGATTTAGGCATGATTAAAGCTTATGATTTAGGTTTGACTATAATAAACATGAAGAGATCCTGAATAAGCTTAGCCTAGGTGATCATGCCTTGATGAAATTTAGATGAATCAAGTTACGTGGAACTTCGGTAAGCTGAAATTGATATTTAATTTGATAAAATTAGATGTTTACACATTCAATTGATAAGATGAAATGTTTGAAAGAATGTTTTGATTGTTAATCATGTTGACTAAGTTGAACCCAAGCTTGTTCTCTTTTGTTTGATTGTTAATTTATGAGATTTTGATGAGAATTGATTATAAGATGAGCATGATTTTCTTTAGATGAATTCTACTAAGGTTGCTTTGTGTTTAGAATAGGTTTTATGGATGATTAATTGCTAGAATTATGAGTTAGTATTCTACATGTTTGTTGAAATGCATATTACGGTGTTTAAGTTGTATAAAAACCTTGTTTTCTATAAAAGATCCCCTAAGGGCAACCTTTGGTTCATTTAATCAATAGGTGAATCCAGGCTTGGTTTTATTTAATAAGCTCTTTAATGAGTAACATAGGGATGTAAATAAAATAGCTTGATTTAAAGCTGATTGGGAGCAAATAAAAATATTTTTAAATGTTTAAAAATGTTTGGTTGAGTCTATACTTGGTGAGCCTTAGATGATGTTTAGGTGAGTCAAATTGTGTTGTTTAGTGTCTCTCAATTACTGGTTACAACACACAATTGAGTGTCTTTGATGTGCCTCTCACTTGCTAGGAATAAATAGTAATGAATACAAGCAATAAAAGTCGAGACATTTGCATGACTTCAAAGCATATCGCCAATGTTCGAATACATAATTCTAAGTCTTGGTACTAAATAGTCTTTGTTGATTCCACATATATGATATTTCTAGATTCTATTTGGTCTTATTGCTCAATGTTCAAATGTCCAAAAACTTGTTTCAAAAATTGGAAGAAAAGCTTTGTGATCGCAAGTTGCATCAGATCTAATGTTACAATCCAGCATGGTAGCCTCATAAAAAATATATTTTGATTAGGTTATAGACCTTAGGAATTTTCATTTGTATTTTTCCTATAACCCTTGTTGATTAGTCATTGAAATAGGCTATTGATACATTTGATTTCATGACCAAAATAATACTAAAAATCCCAAAACCTGAGCTATTCGTACAGTTTGGTTTTAGCACCTTATCAATATTATGGACTATTTTTTATGAGGATAATCATTTTTTGGTATTTTTCTCATACTTTTAGATAAAAGTAGAATGAATAAGCTTTCCAACTATGTATGGCTGGTCTAATAAGTATTCCAAAAAAATTAGGAAGAAAGAAGTTAGGCTAGTTAGACATGCTATGTCATGTAGTAGTGTCTAATTAAAAAATTTTCTTGCTGGCCAAAATGATTTTATCGCATTTTTTAATATTTTTAAGTTAAAGTATAGTGAGTTAGCATCCATTAGAATTTGGTTTGGTGATTTTATGTGATAGGAATATTCCAAAATAAATTTAGAGATCTTGAAAGGTCAAATTTGTCCCTATTTCAGTTCTCCCTGATTTCATATTCTTTATTTCGAGGTATTCAGAGTTACGTTTAGTGTCATGTTCAGTGTGTCCATTGGTCTAGGCCTAGGTGGGGTGTGTCTAGGAGTCAAGATAGCATTAAAACCTCAAAATTGATTCCAAATGTCAACTTTAGTGTGTCCATAGGTCTAGATGTGTCCTATAGAAGGTCCTTAGTGACTCACATTAAAGCTTCTAAGTTGAATTAAATAGAAGTTGATTTTAAATATTGTTTTCAAAGTTGTAATGTTTTCAATCTAGTCTAAATGTGCTATTTTCAAGATTTCTTTTTAAATAAAGTCAAAAGTAATTAAAAAATGAGATGGAGTTCCTAAGTGAGTATTTTTGGGGTCATTTATTTTTTGGAATTTTTTCTTTATAAATGAATTTTGCTCTAAATCGGTTGTAAATTCGAGTTAATCCTAAAAAGAGTAGAGTTTCATGATACATTTTTTTATAAATATTTGTTTGATTTTGACAGATTAAATAAAATGAGGATTATGATTGAACATATATGATTAAAACCGTGAAAAAATAAATTTAGATATGTGTGACTAGTTGGTACAAAGTATTAATCATCGCAAAAGGGATCGAGACTTTACTTGCGATGTAACTAACTCCCAAGCCTAAATTTATAGACTTTTGGTATACGCAAATCATAAAATCATTCCTTTAAAGTTTTGTAACTCTTTACTAAATGGTTTCAATAGGTGACCGATCACACCTATAACCAAAATAGAGAGGTGGTGACTCCTTAACCTTGTTACTCTTGTATTTTGGTATGGGTTCTTCATATGAGTGATTCGTTCTAATTGACTGGGACCCTACGATGATTAAAAGTGTTATCTACTTGACTACCTAAAAAAACCTTCAATAAGGAAGAAACTTTATTGTCGGGAGTTATGCTAGTAGCTTAGGTTTCAATAAACCTTCCCTTGCACTTTGAAGACCTTGATTTAATAATCAAAACAAGATGAAGAAAACAAATTGTCTCCAAGAACACCATGATTGTGTAATGTCACTTAGGGTTTCTGGGCAAAATGTAAACCAGGTTTTTCTGAGTCTTTTTGGCTAAATGTTTTAGCCTTCCTTAGGGCTAATGGGATGGTAATCATGGGTTTATATGGCAAGGGTTTAAAATTTTAATTTTTAAGAAACTATAATTTTACCCTTGGCTAATATGATCTTTTTCAAATTTTGTTTAAGTAACCATTACTTCTTTAGACATATAAGCCCATTCTTAATTTAATTTTTACTAGTAACCCTTATGTGTGTGACCCTTTAGGCCCTCATTATATAGGTAATAAATATAAAATAACCTAATAAAGAATATTTTATATTTATAGACAAAGATTGGAATCTAGTAATGTATCATTGCTGCCTAACATGCAAAAAATGTCAATATGGTTTTGATAAGCCCTTCAATGTTTAGTATCTTAGTGTAATAAATACCTTTTCACATGTATCTTGGAATTAGAAAGAGCATGGTTTAGTGTCTACTCTTAGCCCATTCCATATTAGTATGCAACCCTATCTATTAAGTCCATATCAGTATTGCTTCAGCCAAGGACTTTGGGTTAACACAAGATAAGTACACGTGAGATATGTCCCCTCATATCACTTAAGGTGATGAATCCTCTTTAGGTTGCTTACTCACCTACCATATGATTCATGTCATACCCAAAACCACCCTACCATAAGCATCCATCTATTGTGGACCCGTTCATGATGGAAGCAAAGCATGACACTGCTCATATGAGATTATATGTGTCAAAAGTTTAAGAATCACCTTAATTTTCAAGCAGAAGTATTGAAATGGAGCAAGCAAATAAGCAAATGGTGGGATCTTTCAGACAAAGGTAAAGGTCTAGAGCAAGCCAGAAGATGGGACTCTTTCTTTTGCTTTCCTCAAAGGATAAAGGGCTAGATTCATTTTAAGCCGGTTTAGGTCCATAAAATTTCCTGAAAAGCTAATCAGTGAGAAAGGGAATAAACATGGTGAAGTGAAGAGGGTTCGAATAAATACTCGACTGATAAAGATAAGGGGGGAAAATTCTTTTTAATAAGGGATTACTAAGGGGCGTAGATTGCTCACAGGATTAAAGCACTTTCTTTATCACTATCTTGCTTACTTAACCCTCTAACACTTACATAAAGGCTTGACAAGGGATGGAAGAGATAGAAGAGAGAAAGCAGAATGAAGGGATATAGAATTATAGGCAGAACAAATCCAAGGGCTAGTCTCACACTTTGATAAGCCCAGGTGAGAAACTCTCTAGTACTACTGGTATTAGGAAAACTGAAAGAAACTTATTGGAAATATGGTAGATAATACTACAAGATTGGCTAGATAGAGTAAGGAATATTGCATATTGCCTATAGCTATTATATATACATATTTAACTGGAAATAAGATATAGGCGGGAACTTGTCCAGGTAAAAAAGCAAGACATGAAAGGAAAGCACTAAACTTAGCTATCATAATCCAATCCCTCTAGCCCTTAAAAAATGGATTAGCAATGGCTTAATAAAGGGATTACCATGGACTTAGACAACTACTTGGGGCTATACAATACTAATACATGAGAGTATTTCCATAGATGCTTGAGTGAAATACCAAATAAGACTCTCATAGTGGGAAATGTTCAATGATTTTGTTACCATAACAAACACCCATATGATGTCACTAAGTATCTCTATACTTTAACTTATAAGATCAATTGCATGCATCATATGCATGGAGGTTTACGTATTCTAGTCTTTGTGCATGGCTAATTCCTTACCTTGACAATACGATGACCAAAAATGGTTTTAAACAAACAACTTTGATGCATAAGGATCTCATAATTGTAACTCTTTACAATTCCCTTGTGAAGCCAATGTGTTTCATGGGCTTATCTACATAAGATATTTATAACTAGTATACAATGAAATATTTTGGATAAAGAAATACCTTTATAGCATTAATAAAATATAATGTGTAATTACAAAAAAACATTAAATGCTAATGGTTTATGAGCCATAATGATTTGCTTGTAGGCTTACACTAACAAAAAAATAAAGAAATTTAGAAAGTTGTATACCTAAATCTATTTCTAAAATCATTAAGGAAATGGTATTAGTGAAATGTAAGATGGTGGATTATCTAAAAATAGCTTTGATATCTTTCTTTTAACTACTTCATCAGATGTTTTCTTACATTTATCATGTAATTTATTCTCTTGTGATTTAACTGGCTAAGTAGTCTCCTCCATTTGACAAATCAATTCATCAAATTCTTTGCCACTCCTTAATGTAATAACATTAACAAACTCTTTTAGGTTTGTATCTATGTTGCATAGCAAAAAGCCTTATGATCTTGCATTGAGCATATTAGCTATTTTCCCACTTGTACCTTCAAGTTCTAGATTATTGTTGCTTGACTTAATGGTTGTCTCTTGTCTCTATAATATGACATTTGTCTTTGCCATAAACTGGCTTGTGTTAACATGTAATTAGGCAACAACATTTTTCAAAAAAACTTTATTTGGCATAGGTTGAGGTGGCTGAAAATTAATTGGTGGCTTCATTACATTCTAATTATTTTTCCATGAAAAATTTAAATGATTTCTTCAGCCGTGATTATAAGTGTTAAAAAAGTGTAAATAGGAGAATATAAGTTTGATGGCATCATTAGTAACACCATTGTGCTTAAAAGTGTCACAGATCTCAACAAAGCTATATATGTGAGCATTAGCATCTTTACTTGCCAAAACCACTAAACTGAGAAGCTTGAACCATTAGCATAATAACCAGTTTGATCTCAAAATCTTGGTTTGTTTGGGAGGTTGCCTTATTCCAGAAAGTGTATCAATAACCATTGGCGTGGCATACTCCCATAGTACTCGATCGTTCTTTATTTCTTCCCTTGCATCAACCATGGTGTCTTGAAACTATCTAGATGTTTCTCTTTTCTCTTTTCGATTTCATCAATAGGTTCACTCAATCTTCAAATCTAAAGGAATCAATTCGTAGCTTCCAAAACATCTTATATACCTAAGAATAACACTTAGAAAGAAAATATAAACAAACATAAAGAAAACAATAACACAAAATATTCAAATTAAAATTAGAATTACTTTGTATCATATAAATAAATCGAAATCAATTCTCGGTAACTATGCCAAAAACTTATTGTGTGATTTAGTGAAGGCAAGTGTTAGTGTATGCCCTTGAACCAATCGGATTAGGACATGGGATACATAGTCAAATAATAATATACTTATTACTAAATTAAAGTAACAAAGGCGTTCCTTCATGTTAATGGTATGCTTGACACTAACGCAAACATTGATTGGATGAAGCACCTGAAATACAATTACCTTGCAAAGACAGTAATAAGTTTTTATGATGATATCCTTATGCATCAAAACTGTGTTTCTAAAAATGTTCCTAGTCATCATATTGTCAAAATAGGCCATTGACAATGCACAAAGACTAGTATATGCTAAGCCTTCATGTATTGGACACATGCAATTTTTTGATCTCATAAAAGTTGAAGTATGTAAAATGCTTGGAGTTAACATATTGGTGCTTGTTTTGTGGAATCAAGTTCACTGAATATGACCCAAATAAGAACTCCATTTGGTATAAGTCACTTAAATGTTTATGGAAGATGTTCTCATCTGCTAGTCGTGTATATTTTATACTTGACTTGTGCAAGTCATCTTTTATGTGGAGTATCATACTTAGAGATTATCATAAAAGGGTCCACAATGGTTGGATACCAAAATAAAGGTGGTTTTAGGTATGATATGAAATATACTAAAGATGAATGAGTCATCCAAAGAGGATTCACCGCTCTAAGTGACATTAGAGACATATCTCGAATGACCTTAACTATGGTTACTTGGATTAAAGTGTCTGGCCAGAGCATAGTGAATTATAAGGAATAGTTCCTTATAGATTCAAGATCATTAACCATAAGTTGCAAGAACTAATATGGATAAAGGTTTGAATAGACACTGTATAATGCTCATCCTCAATACGGGATATCTGGTGAAATGACTATAGTACATTGATAGGCTGGTTACTGAAAGGTTCTAAAGAAGTCATACTTTACTTTATCAACATTTGCGTAATCATGATGGATTGCTATATCCCGCTCTTGATCTATGAATATGATTAGTGAGATTATTCATGTTCATTTCCAGCATGTTGTGAACCTAATGGATCATACACAATAAGACTGAATTGTTGAATTAAATATCATATTTAATTATGTTAGGCTTAATTGAAATAAATTGAGGTGGACTTAATTGAATAAGTTCAATTAAGAATGGTTTGAGACAAAAGTTAGATTTGTGAAATCTAATTACAGATATTTTACCATATAAATATGATAAAAAAGTCTTTTCAAGAAAATTTCTAAGTGTAGACATGGATTTAAGGAAAAATATTAAATAAGCCAAATATTTATATTTGGAAATCAAATAAATTATTTTGATAATTATTTAATTAAATATTTAAAATTATTCACATGAAGTAAAATTATTTTACTTAGGTTAGAAATTTAATTGTGGATTAAATTATCTAACAAGTAAATTAAATTATCTAACATATGAATTACTAATTTGGGCTAAAAGCCCTCAATTAGCATGACAAGGGAGTTTAGTTGTGAACTACTACAAGTTAGGCTTGCTAGTGGGCTAGGTGCACAGTGTAGCCATCCTTGGTGTGTTATTCGAATGCATGTTACTGCTAAGGCCCAATCTTGGACAAGCTTATTAAGAATAGTTTTAGTTGGGCTCCAAGTAACACTAAAGTGGTATCACTTATACGGTTCATTTCATGGTCTAGTTCACTCATTAAACATCTAAAGCTAGTCCAAAAGGCTTATAAATATAACACTAAGTCTTTTGGGAACAAGTGAGCTTTCAGAAAAATCCCAGGCAAGAATCCTTAGATCTTTTTAAAGCATATTATGCCAACCCCAGCTTTCTTAAAGTCATTATTGCACTGATTCATATTCCAAGTAGTCAAGAATTATTCTTGATTGCGATGAAGGTAGAAAATTAGTTTCCTATCTTAATGAAATTGATCAGAATCAAAACTTGTGATTTTTGGATTTAATTTTTTCCATTTGCACAGCCATCTAGTTGAAGAGTTATTTTTCCTTTTCTTCATGCCAAAGATAGGGAATTGCTCTTGGATCTTTTTAGATCTAAACCTATTGGCAAGTTACCTTTTGGCTATGGTTTTAGAAGCTATCTAGCTAGCACTAGAGAACCATTGGGGCAAATAAGGTTTCAACTACTATTTGTGTATATCACTATTAAAGGTAAGGTAATTAAAACTGCTTGTGATTTCGGATTACCTCTGAGGAAGCTTGTTAATTCAGATTTATGATCATTTAGATCTTCAAAACTCAAGATTACAATATCTTCAAGTTATGTTATCTCTAATCATATGATTGATTAAATATAGATTTTATTGAACTATGTTTACCACATGAAAAACCTTACCTAATAGATCCATAGAGAAGTCTGACTTTTCTATTTTTGTTGTTTCCACTCTCTATATTATGTTCTATATAAAATTTTAAATGCTATATTTGCATAAGGTTGGACTTTATCGAGAATATGGATTCCTGCAGCAAGTGTACGTTATTGTTAACAAGTAACAAAGTGATAAGTATCAAGCCTCATCCAACGAGGATTGATTAATTACTAACTACCGAAATTATACTAACTCTAACTTTATTTGAATTAATTGAAAGTTTATCTAGAAAATTTGAGGGAAAAATAAAATAAAACTAAACTAAATAGAATGCAGCAATTAAACAGATAAATATCAATTAGTTAAAAGCCTAGGGTTTCCAATTTCACCATAACTAATCTTAATTGAATTATCTAAAATTATTATCCCAGTTACTAGTCAAGATTCCTTAAATTCTCTTATAACCTCTCCCAAGATCTAAGTAAAACATCTTTAAATGCTAATCTTCTATATCTATACTGATGAATGAGAATAGTTAAGGATTCATTCTATGATTCATTTTAATGACTACACAAACCATACTCATAGACTCTTATATCATATGCACTTTACGTATTCAACACAATGAACTCAAACACATAAATCTCCTTACAAGCTCATTATGATTAACCCATCATCTAGCCAGATAATTAGGAGCATTAAAAATAGTGAAGAATACTCAATTAGGGAAAATAATTCATTTATTCTATTAAAAAGATAATTTTGAATGTAATAGTTAGACTACATTGTAACCCTAGAAAAAGAATCTAGTTCATGCTAAAATTAAAGAAAATCTTAATAATTAATTTGAACATGATTCTAGAAAAATAGAAAAAGAAGAAACTCTAATGGATTATTGATTGCAACTGTCTTCCACTCTTTAAATCCAATAGTTTCAACCATTGTTTCAGACTTGAGAGAGTGTACTAATATCTGTACATTATGTAGCCAACTATAAAAAATTAGGGTAAAATCCTATGGAGTTTTAGCACCTAGGCATTAGGTGTAAGAAAATCTCAGGGTAGCAAGTAATTAGATTATAAAAATTTTTTAATTAATTCATAAAGAACATAGTGGAAATGAATTAAAAAAAATCTAATATGAGACCTCCTAAATGAGATCATCTTGTATGATCTTGATTAATATTTTAAATAAAGAAACCTAAAAATCTATTCATGATTTAAGCATGCCTTAATCTTGAGAAGTCTTTTAGCAATTCCATCATCCAATTACCAAACACGCCAAGCTTGATTATTGTAAACCAAAATTGTCCAAGCGTCCAACCTCTAACAATAATCCATATAGGAGGCCCATAAAACCTTCAATATGGAAAAGACTTTGTTGCCAGGAGCCATGCTAGCCATTTAGGTTTCAATAAACCTTCCTTTGCACTTAGTATACCTTGATTCAATAATCAAAAACCAAAAAACAAAATACGTTTTCTTTTCAAGAAAGTAATATTGTGCCAACTTCATAGGATTGCTAAGACAAATTGCAAATCAGGTTTTCTTGGTCTTCTTGGCCAATTTCTAAAGCCTCCAATCAGTTATGAGGGATGGTAAACATGGGTTTATATAGCTAGGGTTTAAAATTTTAATTTTTAAGAAATTTTAATTTTGCCTTTGGCCTATATTAACTTATTCAAATTGGGCCTAAGTAACAATTACTTCTATTAGACATATAAACCCAGTTTGAATTTAATTTCTACAAATCATCCTTATGTTGTGACCCATTAGGCCCCCATAATATTGGCAATAAATATAAAATAGTCTAATTAAGAATATTTTATATTTTTAGACCAAGATTGCCATTTAGCAATACACCATGGCCATTGAACATGCAGGGAATGTTAATATAGTTTTAACAAGCCATTTAGTAGTTTAGTATATCAATGCAATAAATATTCTTTCATCATATCCTGAAATTAGCAAGAGCATGGTTAACTCTTAGCTCACTCTATATTAGTATGCAAACCCTTTCTGTTAAGTCTATAATTAGTATTACCTTGCCCAAGAGCTTTGAGTTAACATGAGCCAAGTACACGTGAGATATGTCCCTTTATGTCACTTGAGGTGATAAATCCTCTTTAGGCCACTCACTCGTCTATCATATGATTCATGCCATACCTAAAACAACCCTACCATAATCATCCATTTATCATAGACCTAATCATGATGGAATCAAAGTGTGACACTCTTCATATGAGATGACCTAGTGTCACAAGTCTAAGGATCATTTACACTATTAACACATGAAAGTATTTCCATAGACACTTGACCGAAATACCAAATAAAACTTTCATAGAGGGTAATGTTTAATGAACTTGCTACCATAACAACCACCTATATAATGTCCCCAAGTATTCCTATACTTCAACTTATAAGATCAGTTACATGCATCTTATGCACAGAGGCTTACATATGCTAGTTTTTATGCATTATCATGTCCTATCTTGACAGTATGATGACCAAGAACAAATTTAGAAAAGTGGCTTTTATGCATAGGGATCCCATAATTGTAACTCTTTACAATTCCTTTGTGGAGCCAATGTGTTTCATGGGCTTTATCTACATAAGATATTTATAATAATTTCTCCATGAAATCTTATGGATAAAGAAATATCTGTATAGCATTAATTAAAATATAATGTTTCAATACATGAAATCAATAAATGATAATGCCTTGCAAGCCACAATAATTGGCTTGTAGGACTCACACTAATAATTTTCCATTAACACTAAAGCTAATCACCCATATATCTAAGTCTCATACCCTCCATATGATGATTGTGTTTCTGCTGAGATAGAACTTTAGTGAAAGAATTAGCTAAGTTATGCTCAGCCACATTTCTTTATAATATCTTTGATCACGTGATAACACCATAGCACACATTTAGATTTATGATAGGACCTTGGTTCCTTAGCTTATGCTATGGCTTTATTGTTATCACAATAACAATGCTTAAAACCAAATTAAGTTCATCAAATGAACTTATCCATCCTAACTTCCTCTAATATGCCCTCAAACATGGAAATGTATCCAGCTTTAGTTGTTGACTCTATAGCTTTTTCATGTTTGTAACCTTTCCAACTAACTATAACACTATTAAATGTAAATGCAAAAATACTTTATGATTTGCTATCAACTTAATCATATTTGAAGCTAGCATTAGTATAACCCCTTACATGGAATTTAGCCTCTCTATATACCAAAAAGATATCTTTTGTCTTTCTTAAGTTTTTAAAGATATCCAGTGACTTTCATTGAGATCACTTGGTATCTGATTATAATACTTAGAGCGTATGATATATTTGGTCTTATATATAGCATATCATATACAATGGATCCAACAGTCGAGGCATATAGGATCTCATTCATCCTTGGTTTTTCATTTGATGTTTAGGACATATCTATTTCAAGTAATGCATGCAGTGTACCGTAGGCAAGTTTTTTTCTCTTAAGCTTTCCATGTTAAACCTCATCAGCAGCTTACCTAAGTATGTGAATTAAGATAAGACAAGCAGTCTTTTCAATCTATCTCTTCTAATTCCCAGAATGTATGTTGCTTTTCCCAAATCCTTCATAAGGAATTGTCTAAATAACTAGGCCTTAATGCTCTATAGCATTGGTATTTGTTTCCTATAAGCAATATGTCATCAACATATAGCACCAAGAAAATAATAGCTTGCCTATTCATCTTTTTATAGACACATGGATGATCAGGATTCTTTAAGATGCCAAAGTTTTTAATTACTTCATTAAATCTAATATTCCAACTTTAATAATCTTGCTTTAGCCCATACATGGACTCTTCAATCTACATACCCAATTTGGATTTAACTTGGGCATAAAACAATTAGGTTGTGTCATGTACATTTCTTATTGCAAATTCTAATTGAGGATTGCAGTTTTTACATGCATCTGCCATATCTCATAATCAAGATATGCAGCTACAGCAAGCATGATCCAAATGGATTTTTATCAAGGTAACTGGTGAAAAGATTTGCTTATAATTAATGCCTTCTACTTGATTATAACCTTTTGCCATCAATCTGGCCTTATACGTTTGTACATTACCAATAATGTTAGTCTTTTTCTTAAAGACCCATTTGCAGTCTATAGGTTTTATCCCTTTGAGTGGATTAACCAAAGTCCATACTTGGTTGACTTCTATGGAATCCATTTTTAATCTCATGGCTTCAAGCCATTTATTGGAATAAATGTCAGACATTACTTTCTCAAAATTGGTAGGTTCAATATCATAAGGCAAGTTTTCTTGATCTATGAGAAATCTTTATTGCTTTAGAGCTTAGTTGATCCTACCAGATTATTTGGGTAGTTGTGCTCTTAAGTTTTAGGTTGAGCATTTGATGCTTCAATTGGTTGCTCAGGTTCCATAAGAATGTTTATTTGTGGTTCTTAAACTTCATCAAGATCAACTTTACTCCCATCGAACCCTTAAGGCAAATACCTTTTTCTTATTGGGATTATAAATATAATATCTAACGATTTCTTTAAGATACCCTATAAACTTACATTTAACTAATCTTGCTCTAAGCTTATCAATCGTTGCATGCTTTACATAAGCAATGCATGTCTAAATCCTTGTGTAAGACAAATCTAGCTTTCTACCTTTCATATCTTATACGATGTCTTATCAACAAATTTGGATTAAACCTTATTTAAAAGATGAGCAATAGTTTTAAAGGCATATCAAGGATGTTAAAAGGTCAGCCTTAGACATCATGGAATGAACCATGTCTAACAAAGTTTGATTTCTCCTTTTAGTCACTTTTTTGTGTTGTGGAGTTTCAAGTGAAGTCCATTGCGACAGAATCCCATTCTTAGCTAGATAATCCAAGATATCTTGACTCAAGTATTCTCCTCCTCGATTGAATCTAAAAGCTAGAATACTCTTGCCAGTTTGATTCTCTACTTTAGCCCTATACTCTTTAAAATTTTCAAAAAGCTTTAAACTTGTACTTCATTAAGTACACAGACCCATACCTTGAGTAATTATCAGCAAAGTTAATGAGGTAGAAATACCTATTTCTAGCCATTGTATTCATTAGTCCTCATACATTTGAATGTACTAGGACTAATAGATCTACAGCTCTATCACTTTTACCAGTGAAGGTTGACTTGGTCATCTTACTAAGGAGACAACATTCACATGTTCCATATGATTCATAATCAAATGTGTCTAGATAGCCTTGTTTGTATAACTTGGCTCTTGGAGTCTTATTGATATAACCAAGTCTACAATGTCGAATATAGGTTATACTTAGGTCATTATTCTTTGCTTTCTTCACATCCATATTGAGTAAAGGCATATCTGGATCCAATAAATATAGCCTGCTTTGAAATAAGGCTAATCCATCGACCACATCATTTAGAATGATGGTGCAACTTTGACATTTATAAATTTGAAATCATCATTGTTAGTGAGGTATGAAACTAAAATGATAATTCTTGACAATCTTAGAACATAAAGACATTTTTTTGTTCCATGATCATGCTTGTTGGCAATGATAGGGTACAAGTTCTGATGGCAGTGATGTTAACTTTTGATCCATTGCCCATTCTTTGAATTACCTCATTAGAGCCTAATTTTTTACTATTTTTTAATAGGATTATGTCATTACGTAAGTGAGATCCACATCCTAAACATATTATCTAAGAGGTAGTATTAATAGCAGAATAGGTTAACTCAATTATGTTAATGTGGAGGTTAGCAACCTTCCTTTTATTACGAGCGTTTCTCACTCTCACATACCAGTCCAAACAATTTGGGTTACGGCATCAACTATGCCCTGCAGTGCAATTGATATAAATACCATTATCAACAACCTAGTATAAAATGAGTATTTATTAGTTATTTATGTATTAAATCAATAATGACAAGGTATTAAATTTTTATTGGTCCTCTCACTAATTTTTCAAAATAATAGCCCTTACTATTATTTGGAATTTTCTGCAAGGTATTTATAGTGGGCTAGGATCCCTTTCAACATGTTGCAACCTTGAGTGACTCAATAAATCACAACAAGCATAGTTGGGTATGTAACATAGCTTACCAATTGCATCTTTATGCAACTCCTATATCAGTTAGGTGGTAACTCTTTGCCTAAATACATCATATACATTTCAGCTAACTCTCGCTTCCAACAACATATGGTCAAGTGCTACACATCAAACCATACAACATTAGTTAAGTAAGATCCATTACTCATAACTCATGTCATTCGAGCAAAAGGGACCTTAAGCATCTTAACAAGTCACCTTCGGTCAGAACTCAATATTGTATAAGGGATTTTGTTTGTACATTTTATCTTTTAATTAAGATCTTATCATATTCACATGCATAGCATTTATAATATCACATAAAACAAATCTACTATCATGCATACTACTTGAATGATTATTGATTACTAACTAATGCAATTTCCTTAAACCATCAAAGGAAATTACTTGGCCAATTCCTAGGTGATTACATTCAAAGTACTCAAAAAGCCTCTTGCAATCTCCTAAGCTTCATGGCATCTTCGCTTGCATCTCCGTCTACGAATTAAATAACCTTTCCTAACTAACCTTAATTTTACACTTATGTAATCTAATTACATTTGTAATAAAAAACCCTCAAGTTATATTCGAGGGGAATTAGGTGAGAAAAGAATTTTACAACCTTCTAGAAAATTAGGAATAAGGTAGGGTTCATAAACCCTATTTAAAATAATTAAACATCCATAAACAATTAACCATACATCCACAATCATATTGGGCTTAGTCCATAATCAACATTCTCAATAATTATGAATATATATATGTGCATGTGTTTTAAATTCAAGTTACCAATTTTTTTATGCTAAAATAATTTATTCATATTTAATTTAATTAAGTTGTAAGATTAAAATTTATTTTATCATATTAGAATAAATTAGATTCTAAATAGGATTAATCATTTAAATTAAATATATTTTTTCAATTTATCAAATTAATTGAATTTTAATTGCATGCTTATTTTATTATCCAATTTATATCTTAAACAATTTATGAGAAATAATACAATTAGATAATTAGGTGTTTGATGATACGTAAGAGTTTTAATTAGATTTAACCTTTTACGGAGGTATGTTGTGCCAGCCTTGCTAACTTTTAACATTTTTTTGATTAATTTTATTTTTATTTTAATCTGGTCATATTAGATATTGAATCTCAAGAAAAATAAAATTTTAAAGAGTCTTACTCTGAGTAGGATACTGGTGGCATAAATCATGAAGGAATCTTAGTATGACTAGGACTTTATCCCATGCATGACTATCTTAGCCATCCCACTCCAACTTAAACACTATTGTCTTCTTTCCACTAAACCTCTGAAAGTATAGCAAATTTATAGCAACTCTTTTCTGGCATTGATGTCGTACCAAGATCCAAGAAAGAAGACAAGATGCTGTAAGCTTTAAGTACACCTAGTGCACCCATTTTATCCCAAAATTGAAACCTTTTTAACTCTAATTTTAACCTGATTTTTCTAGAAAATATTATGTTTTAATGATACTTTTAACGTGGAAAAAGAAGGAAAAAATTACAACAATAGCTGCCAAAAAATTAGCCTCATCAAAACACCAAAATGAAGCCAACCTAGCACTAGTCAACACTAAATTGTCAATTGATTACTCCAATATCAATTTAATTAATAAAACAAAATTGAATAATAAACATGAATTAACTTGCCGGTAATTTAAAAATAAAAAAGAAACAATTTTCTTTAATTTTTAAGCTCGACAACGAATCAATATAGCTTCAAAACAATAAAATCTTTAATTAGTAACAACTAAAACACAAGATTAATCAAATCGATACAAGAAGGCACTGATACTACTTGCAAGAAAGTCTTAAGCCAGTAGGTAATTAGATTACAAAAATTTTCTAATTAATTCATAAAGAATACAATGGAAACAAATTAAAGAAAATAATTTGAGACTCTTTAAATAAAATCATCTTGCATGATATTGATTACTTTTTTAGATCCAGAAACCTAAAGATCTATTCAAGATTCAAACATACTTTAATCTTGAGTAGCATTTTAGCAATTCCATGTCCCAATTATCAAAAACATCAAGCTTGATGGTCTTAAACTAATGTTGTCCAAGTGTCTACCCTCTAATAGTGATTTACATGGTTGACCTGAAAAATCTTCAATAAAGAAAAGACTTTATTGCTGAGAGTTGTACTAGTAGCTTAGTTTCAATAAACCTTACCTTGTATTTACAAGACCATGATTTAATAATCAAAATAAAAAAGAAGAAAGCAATATTGCACCAACTCCTTAGGGTTTCTAAGGCAAATGGCAAACCAAGTTTTCTTGGTCTTCTTGGCTGATCTGTAGAGCTTTCAATTAGCTATAGGGGATGGCAAACATGGGTTTTTATAGCCTAGCATTTAAAACTTACAATTTTTATGATGGAATGCATTTCACTAGGTTATATGGTTTTAACCCTATGATTTTTAGACTTGTACTAGGGTTTGATTCGTGATGGAATAAAAGCATTACACTCCTCATATAAGATGACTTAGTGTCACAAGTCTAAAAATCATTTACACTACCAACATGAGAGTATTTCCATAAAAACTTGAGTAAAATGCCAAATGGAACTCTCATAGTGTGTCATGTTTAGTAAACTAATTACCATAACAAAACCCATATGATGTCCCTAAGTATCTTTATCCTTCAACTTATAAGATCAGTTGTATGCATCCTATGCATGGAAGCTTGCACATGCCAATCTTTGTGCATTATCAATGCCATGTCCTAGCAATATGATGACCAAAAACATTTTTAGAAACATGGCTTTAATGCATAGGGTTCTCATAATCGTAACTTTTTACAATTCCCTTGCAAAGCCAATGTGTTTCATGGGCTTTATCTACGCATAATATTTATAACAATTACTCAATTAAATCTTATAGATAAAGAAGTACCTCAATAACATTAATTAAAATATAATGTTTGATTACATGAATCACTAAATAATAATGCCATACAAGCCACAACAATTGCCTTATAGGGGGTTATACTAACACTAGGATTGAATGTTTAGGCACTCACTTTGTTGAATTTTTTTTTTATGATGCCTACCAGAGCCCAGGCACTAAAAACTAGCACTTAGGCTTTACTTTCTCTAGAAATTTTCTTCTAACTTGTCTTTCAATGCCTAAGCATTTTCTTCTTAACTTGTAATCATCCCAAAAAGCCTTCTATCATCTAGCATGATCAAAATTCATCCAAACTACAAAATAAACATGAAATATATATAAAAGTATTAAAATTTTTTGAAAATCAACTATATATGAAGTAAAATAGCATCTATTTCATAGGTATAAACTAACTCATTGATACCTATACCTTGAGTAATCATTGGTAAAGGTAATGAGTAAGAAAGCCTATTTTTAACCATTGTACTCAGTAGAGTACATAGATTATCAGGCCAAAATTCAAGGCATTAGCGGTCAATTCAAGGCATCATTAGAATCATTTCGATTAGCAAAGATCTATTCTCATCATTTCTGGCTTAGGTAAAAGTTTGAAAAGTCCAAGGTACTAAATTTAACAATTTTGCATGAATGTATTAATACATAGACTTTGTGCATCAATACTAGACCCCTACATCAACAAATATTAAATTTTCATTGGTTGTATTGATACAAACAAGGCTTGTATCAATACATTTGCTTGATGTATAGTCAAATGTAACGATACAAACAAATATTTAATTTTTGGATAGAATGTACCCATACATAAGTCATTGTATCAATATATCTTGGGAATGTAACGATACATCTTTCATTATATTGGTACATTCTGAATTTTTTGCTTAGATGTATCAATACAATATGCAATGTATCGATACATCCAAGCAAAATTGCCTGGTTCATAGCACATTTCAACTTCTGTACTATTGATCTCAAATCCAACTTGGCCATATTTTTGGCACTAAAAATTATCAAAATTCAGACTAGGCCTTAGCATTGGGCTTATGATTGGGTTTAACAAATTTTTAAGGCTCAAAATCACTTAAAATTTGGGCATTTTAATGGATTGCATGGTTTGTTTAGGGCATGCTTGGTATTCCTCCATGTTGCAAACCTTTTCAACCCCCTACTCCATAGAACTAGTGGAAGAAATGACCGGCCAACATAGTATCCAAAGTTGTCCCCTAGTACATGAAGGAAAATCCCATAATGCCCTCACTTTGGCTTATAAACATTGGTTGAACACACTCTATATAAAGGAGCCAATTTTGGCTCAGTAAAGAAACTAACAGTAGACTTAGCACACATTCCTCAAACATTTAAAAAACACACTAAGCACTATTACACTAAAAACACTCTTCCATTCTCGTAGCCCTTCTTTCTTCTATCAAAAAACCTTTCAAAACCTTCCCTTCCTTCTTCTTACCCTCGAAAACTCCCTTTTGTTCAGACCAGAAACAAAAGCTCTTTCTTTTTTTCATTCTTTTCTTGCCAACTAATAGCAAAAAAAGGGAAGAAATTGAGATTAGAGTTGCTGTTCCAAGTAAAGGCTAAAGCCTAAAGCTTTTGGTATTTTTTTGACCTTTTTCTATTTGTTTTTTGTTTTTAGCATTTGCATACTTCTAGTGAGCCACTCATGTCACCATCTTAGGACTCTCATGCATTGTTGTGCCCTTAGATGTGATAGTTTTAGGCTTTTGTTGATTTTTTTATGTTTTAATGTTGCGTAGATGACCAAATATGCCTTGATTTTTTTTCACCATAAAAACAACCCCTGTTCATGCATCTTTGTCATGTTTTATCCACTTTCACATGCTTGAATCTTCATCATAACATGTTTTGAATATATTTATGCATTTTCTTGCTTTTTGATAAGTTTCATGGAATAAATTGCTATCTTAAAAATTACAGCATGTTTTTTTTTGATTAAACATGTTTATATCATCATCCGTGGCATGATTCTAGATGTCATTTCTAAGGGTAACATTCTTATGCATGTTATTCGTCATCACATTGCATTTTGGTAATCCTTTCCATGTCAAAATTTCATCTTTGTTTGTTTCAATGTGCTTTCCATGTTCATCTTTATGTCTATTATATCTTGTTCATAACATTTTATCCAAAAATTCTTACTTATTTGTTGTAAAAATATGATTTTTAACCAAAACCCCCAAGTTAGGTTTATGCTACCTCTAATAGATGGAGATTAGTATGGATTTAATGCTTTCACTAACTTGGTACTCAATATTAGGGAAAATCAAGCTTTCCAAGTTTGGATTCATGATTAAATGAGCTCGAAAATGCTATTTTCAAAAAAAAAACTAACCCTTTTATTTCTTAAAAATGTTAAGCCTTGATCTTAAGTTTAACACCCTCGTTAATGGCATGGTCAATGGGTTGTTTCATCATCCCAAACAACTTTGGGATTATGGGATGAACCTGCAACTCCTATGTCAACCTTTTCTCCAAGTCATGGATGTTCAGATGTCCATGGCTCAAGTTTGATATCTAGAAACTTAAGAAAACACAAAATCCCCTATTTTCACTTTGGCAATATTGTAGCCTAACTTTGAAAAATTATTTTCAAGGCTTAACATACTTATTGTAAATTTGCTAATACTTTTTCCTTAAAATGCATTGAATTACCTTTCTAACAGTATCTTGTTTGGCCTTGGGTTATTACGAATAAGGGAGTTACGATTTTTCAAACCTTTGCTGTTTGGAACCCCTGAACTAGCGAATTGCATTTTGTTTAGGCCATTTAAGCCCATCAGTTGATTTTTTTGAATTTTTAATTTTTTTTAAAAACGTTCATGAAATTCCTTTTTCGTAAGGTATCATTTGCAATTTAATAATCCTAAATAAGTCTGGGATGATTTCTATAGTCCACTACACCTTTTCCCTGGCAAATGCTACCGTTGTAAAAAAACCCAACATAAAAAAAAATAATTTTCCTAGAAAACAATTTTCTAGTATTTTTGGAATATTTTTATATTAATCTTTGTCAAGTTACCTTTCCAAAGATACCTTGTTTACCCCTTAAAGCCTTTGGATGAACCCAAAATAAATTCGGGAAGGGAGAAAATGCAATAATGTTCCCAGTTTTTAGAGTTAAAATTAACCCAATTTTTTAAATCACCCTTGTCAAAACATTCAAACATCTTGAAAAGCATCTGATCTATTCCTTATGGAGTCACATATTATAATGCAAGTCCTCTAAGCTCGAATCAATGCTAAAACAAAAAAAATTATTTTATTCATATCCTTGATTTTAATTTTCAAAATACCTTTTGCTACAAGTATCTTTTTTCTTTGTAAATACCTAAATTTCACTGATAGGGATACTTCAACCTTTTATTTCAAGAGGATACTCTAACCTTGTATTTCATAAAAAAATTTGAACTTTCTTTCTCTTTCACCTATTTGGCCTTTTTAATCAAAATCTTCTTTTGAAAAAACCTAAAATTTTTAATTTTTTAATTTTGGGGATACTCCAACCCCACATTCTAAGGGGGTATTCCAACTCTACTTTTCACATAAAAATATAAATTTTCTCTTCTTAGACTTTCTCGAGTACCTTAAACAAAACTTCCTTTCTAAAATATCTAAAATCTTCACTACTAGGGATACTCCAACCTTATCTTCTGAAAGGATATTTCAACTTTACTTTTCAAACTTTACTCAAAATCTAAATTCTCTCTTTCGAACATCCAGGGTCTTTTGAATCAAAACCTATTTTTTTCACACCCTAAGCAGCAATAGAGTCTAAATGCATCTCAAAATTGTCATCCAAATACATTCTGATTATCCCTTCTTCTCATGCCCTTTTGTGTGTTCATTTTATGCACTATTATTATATTTTTTTTGGCTTACTAACAAGTTTTCTTTTCAAGATATACCTTCAGCATTCATGTTTCCAAATTATTTTCAAAAAGTACAAGGCAATATTCTGTATCAATATCTCTCTAGTGCCTAACATGGAACATTCAAATTTTCAAAATTAAATCTAAAAGTTATTTTCATTAAAAATCCTTCTGTTCTCCATAACTTAAGGGTACATACATGATTTAAATTTTTTTTCAAAACCTAGATCTATAATTTTCACAAAAATTCATGCATTTAAAGGGGATTATATCGAAATAATGATAAATCGAAACTGACTAAACTAAAATGTAGTAAAATATGGTTAGTGGTATAAATTTTGGGCATTATGGGGGTGAATCCTTTCCTATGCGTAACTAACTCTCGAACCCAACCAAAAAATCTCTAGACCTTGTAGACCTCAAAATGATGTTTTAATTTTTGTAACTAGAACTATTATTTTCAATAGGCATCTAACCATTCCTAACCCGAAATGATCAATGGTGACTTTCAATCTTGGGTCACATCATGGTGGCCATCTAAGACCAGTTAGGTGAGTGATTCATCCGACAATCCTTTCCCTCACTACCATCTCACTATGCCTAATCCATATCTTGATCAAGAGATAACCCAAAGGCAATATCGACTAATTTCAGTTCCTTTTTCAAGTCATATACGTCATTATCTGAGTGATTCAGGAGGCTGTTATGCCCGATAAGGGCACATGACAATAGCTTGGTGACTTTATTAGTGACAAAATCATGAAATAAGCCTACAACTACTTGTATCTTGCTCAGTTATCACTTTTTTGGTTTCCATTATTATTTACCTATAATCCATTTTTTATCTTTATCTTTTAATCTTTTACCTTTAGTGGTTTTTGTCTTGAGATTGTTAGGGACTACTTTGTTCTTGAATAGATACTGATTCAAATAAGTAGGGTAATACGAGGGTAAAATAAAAGGTTTACTATTTTCCTAACACACACTTTGCCCTTGCATTTGCAAAGATTCCCACCAAGCTCCATGGTGAGGTTAGTGCCCCAATTATTAGGGGGAAGTGATCGTCCAAGACCAGTTAGGTGAGCAATTCGTATGACAGTCCTTCCCCTCACTACCATCTCACTATGCCTAACCCATATCTTGATCAAGGGATAACCCAAAGGCAATATCGACTAATTTTAATTCCTTTTTCAAGTCACGTGCATAATTATCTGAGTGATTCAGGAGGTTGTTGTGCACAGATAAGGGTATATGACAATAACTTGGAGACTCTATTAGTGACAAAATCAAGAAATAAGCCTACAGCTACCTGTGTCTTGCTCGGTTCTCACTTTTTTAGTTTCCATCATTATTTAGCTATAATCCCTTTTTTAAATTTATCTTTTAACCTTATACCTTTAGTGGTTTTTGTCTTGAGATTTTTAGGGAGTACTTTATTCCTAAATAGATATTGATTCGAATAAGTAGGGTAATACAAGAGTAAAATAAAAGGTTTCCTATTTTCCTGACACACACTTTGCACTTGCATTTGCAACGTATTCCCACCAAGCTCTATGGTGAGGTTAGTTCCTCAATTATTAAGGGGAAGTAAGCTATCTGACTTGTGAGTACCCTTTTGCATAGATATAGCAAAACCTTCATAGGTGTAAAGCAATCTCTTATAAGCAAACCTCAACATTTGCATAGGGAAACACATCCACTAGACTTAATCCATTCCACTAAGCTTGCAATGGGCCAAGGTTCGAGGTGCCTCTACTATCTACCAAATAGTGGAGCGATTCAGATACTAATTTTGGAATTAACCTAAACCCATACAGTGAGCCTTACAAGCCAAACTATGTCAAGCCATATCAGAATGCTACTAGAATAACTCAAAAATAAAGTCACTCAAGGAAACACATCTTACGTTTGCTTTTATGCAACCACGGTTATGTAGGCGATGATGAACGAATGCTATCACCCATATTTGTCATTTTATTTCATGTTTCATTTTTGCACCAAGGCATGCTTTTAAGTTGTCTGATTGATGACTAATTTTCTTCAATAAGTGGGTGATGATAAGCAAATGCAATCACCTACAATGGCCCATGTCATCTAAATGAGTCACATCTGACCTAAACTCGCTATTGTGTTATATGAATGGTAGCTTAATATGTACCTGCCATAGATGGTGACAAATGAACGTCGCCACCTAGTCAGTCAATTTTTATCCATGTGAGGAATTAAATCACTAAGGGTAATTTTTTAACTCGAGTATGCCATAATGCATTCGTTTATTCATAATTGTCATATCCACCCCTAAGCATTACACCGCCATTGTCGAGGCAATTTTTGTGATGCATTTTTGTTATTATTCCTTTATTCTTTTTTATGTGTGTTATTTTTATACAGTCATTAACTCATTTCCCTTTTGGTTTTTTCTTGATGCATACATCATTTTATCATAATCATCATTATGGGACAATTGGCTGATGGTTTAGTATTTAGCAAAGGGTGTCTGTCATGAAGCAATAGCTTGTTTCTATCCTCAAGCCCTTTGAAGAAGTCAAAAATGGTCCAAGGATTGTCAGTGTAAAGAGAGAGATATTTTCAAACCCAGTTACATCTCAGAGATGCATGAAATGGCAAAGATTAGGTTTTGACAAAATGACTGCCAAGAGTTGAAACAAATTTGGGGTAGCTAGGATGACATCGAAAGGGAGTCTCTCATGAAGAGATATAAAGATATATCCTTTCTGCTCTAGGTTGATTGGATGTTTCCATGTTGTGACCGGCTACATAGTTTTAGAATCAAATGTATCAATACTTCACTTTCAAACATGAGGATTTGGTCCTTACAATTGTTGAATGTGTTGCATTACTCAAAATTGAGAAAGCCAAGCCTAATAGAATATACTGTAAAGTGTTGCAGTTTCCAACTTCTAAGAAAAGGTTTGCTCAGATTCTTGGGACAATAGAGTCATGGATTGAGAGTCATGTCAAGACAAAAAAGAACAGTGAGTTCATCTTATGGGCCAATATAAAGGAAGGACTAGTAAATACCACTGATGTTTGAAAAATTTAAGATATCTATGCTCAGGCGATATATGGTTCAGTCATATTTCCAAAAACAATAGGCTATATTGAAAAGGCAGTAGCAGATTCATTTTTTCGATTATGCTATAACATTAATTCTAGACCCACCATCATTGCCGAGACCATTCAAGCCCTCAATTTTGCAAGAAAATAAAGATAGGACAGTTCATCAAATGTACGTCACTCTTTCACATTTGGGTCATCATTCACTTTTATGTAAAAGAGAAGAGAATGTTGCTTAATTTACTTTTTAACTTCAACCCTATCTCCAACGTCCTTAGAAAGGAATGGCCCTAGGACAAGACCAAGGAATAATGGATCTAGAAATTTCAAAAATCTTAAAGGAGAAGAGGTCACATGGAGGGCTTCATGGTTGTCCTCTTAGTTGATCATATATAGATGCGAAAATTTTAGTAGTGTGCCACTTATAAGATTATGGGTAACCATTAGCTATGCACCTCTCCTAGTTCTATGACAATTTCAAGTCGACAATTCTTACTATTCTTTCAAAACCTTCAGCATTGGAACTTTAAGTATGATAAAGTTGATTACAAGTCAAAAGTCCAATCAGCTTTCCATGCTTAGAAAAAGGTTCACTGTAAGGGGATTTGGAAAGATAACAACATGACTTAGGATATAATCAGTGGAAGGCCTATTATGTTAATGATGCTCTACTACTACCCTACGAAGGGACTATTCAAGGCCTAGTTTGTGACTCTTCTTTCAAGATCAAACTACTCAAAAGAGAATTCAAACAAGAGAGAACAACTTTGGCCAAAAAGATCACTCAGTTGAAAGAGGAAAAGGCTCAGCTATAGATGGACCTCTATCTCCAAGATGAAAAAAATGAATTAGGTTGTCAAGGAGAGAAACTGTCTCAAAAAGGATCTTGATAGCCTGACAAAAGATTATGTGGCACTTTAAAAAGTAAACAAGCACTGGCACATTAATAAATTGTTAGCTGAATAGGAGGTAGAGTTTGTAGCCCTCAATCAAGAGTTAAATTAGTTGGTAAAAGAAGGTTAAGGTTAACAAAGAAAAGCTTATCAGAGCCCGCCCTCTCACGTTAACCTACCAAAAGGAAAATGGATGTCTAGAAGCCTATGTATGAAATTTAAGGATAAATTGGGTCAAGAATGAGACTTTAATAGGTTTCAAGATTTAGAGCATTCTTTACAAGCTCACCAAGGCTAGGTTGATGAATTAGTAAGAGCCTTCGAATGGTGGGAGTAAGAATGGCTACAAATAGTTGATCAGGCATGCCAGAATTATCAAGATCACTATCATTATCTCATCGAGCAAATTTAGCTGGCCCAATTAGAGGCCGAGGAAATGATGGATATGGCCAGGTCCTTGGTATGAGATATCTTGCCCATTAGAGCCCATGAAACATGTTATTAGGTAATATGACTATGTTATACATTTCTAAATGTAATTATGTGTAATCGGGATATTTTATCGCTTTAATGAAAGATACTATTTGTGAAGTTATTGTGCAATCCAATTATCCCTTTTGCATTTGCATAACTAGGACAATTCTTTATTTGCTTTATCCATTCATTCATGTTAATGGTCATTTACTATCATAATTGTACACTCACCACCATCTCATCAAACATGCTTATTGCACATCATAAAAGTCCAATCAAGCTAAATCTATAAAGTGCTAGGTGTTTTGAAACATGGAATCCATTGTTCATCATCGATATAACACTCCTCGATGCCAAAGAGCCATGGAAAATAACCAAAAACATATATCGAATGATTAGAACTCTTCTATAAGGAGTTTAAGGAGCAACTATTCTTACATAATAAGGAACTCCAAGCTCAGATTATGGAATTAACCAAGCTATTATCCAAGACTTTGAAGGACGAAAGGCAAGCAAGCACCGTTGATATAGGTAAAGGACTAGTTAATCTTGAGAACAACTTGAATGGTGGTACTAAAACTACCAATGCATGTGAAGCATTATCACATGAATAGCATCCTCTAGCAGCACGAAACCCATTAGCTCAACCATTTATTTACATTAACCCTGCAATAACACCCTATTTGGTTTAAGGATTTTAGGGTGTTATATCATTACCAGTAAGACCTATGGTCCTAGATCTTGATGCAAAAGGGGAGCAAGAAAAAGTAAAGAGGTCTTTTGAAACTAATGAGGACCTAAACAAGTGTTGGTCACTAGAAAAATGTCTCAGGGCTATCAAAGAAAGTGACAAATTTAGGGTCATAGATGTAAAATCTTTAGGCTTAGTCTCCAATCTTGTCATCACACTAAGTTTAAGGTGTTGAACTTTGAAGAGTAAAATAGAAGTGCATATCCCATTGCCTACCTTCACATTTATTGCCTAAGATGGCTAGATACAAGGAGAACAAAAAGTTGTTAATCCATTATTTTTAGGATAGCCTAATCAGGGTTGCCATTTGCTGGTACATAGGGCTTGATTCTATAAAATTCAAACATGGGTAAATTGAGCCAATGTTTTTGTGGAACAATATAAGCATGTAGCTAACTAGGCTTTGGATCATCCCCTCATGAATATAGAGAAGATACCATCCAAAGTTTCTAATAGTACATTCAAAGATGGAGAGAGGAAGCTACCCAAGTTCACCTCCTCTAGCCGAGAAGGAGATGACATTCATGTTCATCAATAACTTGTGAGCTCCGTACTATGATAGGCTGATACGAAATGCCACAAAGAATTTTGTTTATATGGTTATATCAAGCGAGATGATTATAATGCTATCACATGATATCTATTGGGGAGTCATTTATCTTAAGCAAAAAGACTTTAGCTAAAAGCAAAGAGAAAAAGATGAATACCATTAAGAGCCTAGCTAAGTTTTCTTAGAGTTGGTACTTGGCACAGAGCGTATACTTCCTCAACATGGCATATTCAAGTTTTAGCTCCTACTCGCCAATGCCATAGCCAACCTATTATGCTAAGTCTACCCAAACAATGAGCTTTACATAGAATTCCATTGAAAACATTGTTCAGAGCACACAACCCCATTTAAGAATAAGGTACAAAGTCAATTAGAAAAAAGTGTAATCATAATTAAACAAGGACCAGGACATAACATTGGAGCTAACCTTTTCTTGAATCATGCAAAACCAAGGGTGAATGAAATAATCAATAGGAAAAATTTTAGGTCAAGGAAGGCATCAAAGAGGTTAAGACACCAATGACCAAGATATGGCAAGCCTTTATAAAGATCAGGATAGTGTCAAAAGTCAAAGCCAGAATAAAGAAGCCACTGATCCCATTTGCCATCACTATAGATGAGAACACATTATGCAACATCGCCCATTTTTTATAGAGATCATCCCAAGAGATGATGGATCGGTCCAAAATAAAGTTTTATGAGGAGCAATACGATTACATTATCTCATCTATTAATGCCATATGTAAAAAGAAATCTACCACCAACTGGGTTTTGAATTGCCTTTCTCTCATGACCATGGAAAGAAAGCTAATGAATGCTTTAAGTAGTTCACTCAAAAGTGATAGAAGAGGCCTCCCAACTTCACCCATAGTTGATAAAAAAAGAGATGATTGTTAGGTTCATCGACACCTTACAAATGCTTTATTATGAGAAAATAGTAAAATCCTTCTCAACAAACTTTATAGATGTAGTCATATTATGCGGAATGATCGATGAGGCCATCAAAACTGAATTAGCCAGAAATGATATCTTTATGGGCAAAGGAAAAGAAAAATGTAAATGAACAAAGGCTAGAATCTAGTGGTGGCACTAGCTCACTCCAAACTCAAACTAAATCAATTATGAATGCAATAGGTATTAAAGATAACTGCGAAACTATAAAAATATAGAGCAAGTTAGAACACCCATGAATCAAGTTTGGCAAATATTAGTGCAAATAGAGTTAGTTGATAGGGTCAAAAGGATAAATGAGAGATCCATTAATTTTTGTAACTTCTATACCATCCACAGTCATACTCTCTAAAGAATTTCATGCAATGGTATAAAGAATGATGAATGAGGGTAAGATTTAATTTTATGATAAAAAAGTGAACATCTTCATTAAGTCAGCAAATACGATATTTTCTAACGACATGGAAAGGATGGAAAGAGTCTTCCCTAAAGGTTGGGAGGCCATTGATCTTATTTGCCCTCAATCAGATATCATCGTTGCCCCTGTTCAACCTATGGCCATTCAACTTTAACCCTTTTTCCTTATAAAGAGAATAAAGCAGTGCCTTGAAGGATGAAAGAAAAACTTTAATTACTAGAGAATCATGCCAACAAGCAACCAATGTTGACTTTTCAAGAGTGAGCCACTTAACCCACAATTGTAGGTGCTATGCCCTCACTGTATAAAAAAAGTAACACTCAACAAAAGTACAGTCCTCTTACCCCATAAGCTTTAAATACTGTGACCAAAAAGTTAGATCCAACAATAATAAAAAACTAGTAAGTGAGAAAAAGGCTGCATAGTTCTTTAAGTTCATTAAGCCTAGCAAATATAGCATCATTGATTAGCTAAGCAAACAACCCACCAAGATATATATGCTGTCATTACTCTTGAATTTCGAAGCTTATAGGAATGCTCTTTTTAAAGTCTTAAATGAAGCATATGTTCCTAATGATATCATGATAGGCTAGTTAGATAACTAAATATCTTTCAGTGATGATGAGATTCCCCATGGAGGAAGGGGAAACTATAAGGTATTTTACATCACCACATATTGTAAAGGCAGCACGTTATCGAAGGTGCTAATTGATATCAAGTTAGCTTTGAATGTAATACTTATATCTTGCTTGAAAAAGCTCCCCATTAACGTGTCTTATATTAAGAATAGTTGCATAGTCGTGCAAGTATTCGATGGGACTTATAGAGATGTTATAGAAAATTTCACCATCCCACTTCAAATTGGCCTATGCACCTATGAAGTAACTTCGATGTGATGGACATTGCTTAATCGTATAACTGCTTGTTAGGAAGGCCATAAATTCATTCTGTAGAAGCAGTACCATTATCATTGCATCAAAAACTAAAATTCATCATTGAGAACAGAGTCATCAACATCAATGGAGAGAAAAAATTATCTCTACTACTTCACTGATGCCTTATATATTAAGTCTGAAAAGGATGTCTTAGAATCCTTTTTTTCAGTCTTTGAGTTTGTTAACACCACTTATGTCAAAAAAAAGTTTGCCAATTGTCGAGCCTCATGAATTAAGAAGCACTCATATAAGCCTAAAGTCAATTGTTAACATGGATGTTTGGGTTGAAAAGGGACTTAAAAGACATTCTTCTAGGTATCACCAGAGCTTTAAAAGTCATTATTGAAAAGAAAGGTTAGGATTCAAGCCTAATACATAACAAAAAAGAGCAAGCTTAAAAGAATTGTGAGAAAAGAATGGCTCGTCTATTAGGACAAGACCTGAGGAATGAACCGGTGTTATTTTTATAGCTTTAAAAAAGTTTTTGTCTGAAAAGATGTGTGAATATCGGCTCTAACAATGTTATGCTCATACTGAATAAAGCATTTAGGGATTTCTCCTTCAATGTGATTAATGAGCCAAAGATGTCAAGAATAGACTATTAAGTCCAGTCTATGCCATCTAGGATTTGATCCAAGTGTTTGGACTAAAATTTGATATTCCTGTATGATTCAAGTTTATTGCAAAGTAATGCTATGAACTAAACCTACATGCTTCTACCTAAGAACATTGTAGGATCCTTTGTGTAGGCACCCTTTTATTGAGTATTATCAATAAAAATTACTAAACATTATGCATTTCATCTTTTGCATCCATTTTCATATTTCTTGCCAACTCATAGACCTTTTTATACATGTTTTTCCACCTACATTGTCCTTTTTCCATATTTTTAGGTACCCGAATGAAAGTGACATGAATATTTATATTGAGATTTCAAAAATTGATTTTGAGCAACTGATCTACACTAGTGAGATTGAGTTTGAAGGGGATTCTAAGCAAAGCCTGGTATCACCAGATTTCCTATGGCTAATTGAATAGGAAGAAAAATAGATTTTACCCTAAACCATAAACCTAAGAACAAAGAAAGATCGAAAGGAAGTTAAGATTGGAACATTCATAAACCTATCAACCTAGCCAAATTGGTAAACTTTCTCCAAGAATATTAGGATGTGTTCGCTAGTCCTAGTAAGACATGCCCAGATTAAAAACCAACATTATGGTCCATAAAGTTCTCTTTGAACCCAAATGCCAGCCCATACAACAAATGCTTAGGAAAATAAAACTAGAGATGCTTTTAAAAATTAAAGAAGAAGTGAAGAAGCAATTTGAGAAAGAATTTCTCAAAGTAGCCAAGTACTTGAATGGGTAGTCGATATAGTTTCAGTCCCTAAAAAAGATGGCAAGGTGCAAATTATAAGAAAAACTAATCAGATGCACAGCAAAATTTTAAAAAAATTTTAGTCCAATCATACTAAACTTGTTGTTATATACAATAAAACCATCTTAACCAGTTACTTGAGTTGTAGATCTGAAGATGCCATCCAAGAATTCCTAGATTCGTGTGAAAGCTTCAACCAAGTAGCCTTCTCCACTCTTTTCTAATTTTCAAATGGTAGAATGTGTAAGCACTCTTTGTCTCGATCAACTCTAGTTGTAGCTCGTGACCATCTTTTGCCAGCAGGTTTAGAATCGTGAGATACTGTGATTAGAAACCTCTAGGTGTGGCTCCAAGGTCTAAGAAAAAGCCTTGGGCATAATCCTTTTGTTTATATCACGTAACATGACAGCCTTAATTTTAATTTTTAATTAAAAAATTATTTTTTTTAATTCCATAGAACCCATATGTGGTGCCAACCTTAGTTGGGTGCCTTCTATAATTTAGGCTAAACCCTTGTGTCCATAAATAATATTTTGGCCTAAATTTATTTTATTAAATTTAGCCTATTTAATCCAAATACTAATTAATTCTAATTAAACTATTAATTTTATTTAGCCTAATAATTTTTCATAACTCAAATTTTAATTCGAAATAAAATCATAGCAATTCTATTTAAATAGAATAATTATGCATTAATTATGCAAATAAAATTAACTGTAGTAAAATAATTAATTTAATCGTAAATTAAAATAAATAAATAAATAATATTTTTTAATTTATTTAGAATATTATCCATATTTAATTTGTAAATAAATATTTGAACAAGTCTTAATAAATATTAAGTTATTTATATAAATAATCAATTTCCATGCCAATTTAATTTAAATTAATTCTTATATTTATCAAAAGATAAATATAATTAATTTAAATTATTATTCTTGTCTAAATAGATATTTAATCAAATTAAATATATATTCTAAGTAAATAATACCAAAAAATCATTCTCATTTATTTACTAAAGAAAATGCTTACACTCTTGAAGTGAGTGAATCTAGTATAAACTTTACCATATTTCGAATCTTCTATCTCTGAATATTTCGATCAATAACCAATCGTTAAAAAATTATATTGAGCTAATGAAGGTACTAATTGGACATATATAATTAGGCTCCAATAATCTATGTATTAATTATTCTATCTCGAATAATTAATCTCATAATTGTTAATCTCAGAGTCATACCACTAAAGACCTGAGACTGAACTCCTAATCATATACCGTATTATGTAAACTTTATAAATAGCCCTATAATCCAATGAACTTGTCACCTGTGTAATACTCTCATATGATATTTGTGATCAACTTAAGGTCAAAAATTCATTCTAATTACTTGATCACCTTATTTTTAAAGTTCCATTGTACTCTCTATGTGAAAATGATTGTTCACCACATGTGAACAACTTATCATTTGACATATAAATGACCAAGGCCTCGTCCATTTTCATTATACTGCATAATGCCTTTCAAGAGGATAACCTTAACTCTTTATGGAAGCTATGATTCCATATCTATAAGTAAAGCTCTCATGTAGTATAAGTCATATGCCCAACAAACCGATCTAGTAGCTTACAAATTTAAGAGGCTTTAGCCTTTGAAATGTCCAAGCATACAAGTTATGCACATAAAGTCAATTACTTAGGATTAAGGTAATTGCACAATGAACATCAAAAGTGAATTAATCCATGTATACGGACTTATTAATTGCTAATTGCAATTTGGTCTAGTCCAATATATCACCACCTCTAGGTAATATATCTCTATCTCTACTTAGGAATCCAACTACTCCGGATGACTAAGATAAGCTATCTCTCCAATTGGATTTAGACAACACAATAGGCTAACATAAGTTAATTGCTTACATTAACCCCATGGACTATGGACTATTGTTTTAGACTACTTACCTTGGAGTGTTGTCTTCCTGTATATAAAGTCCATTATATGCAAGATTCTAACAATATAAACATAAATAGTCAACAAGCCATACTTGCTTATATTTACTTTAACATGTAAATCTAAATAAGGACAAAATAGCAATGATATAATGATAATTGAAATATATATAAATAATCATTTCAAATTAATGAAATACATTAAACTGTCTTTCATCGTTAGGGCATTCCTAACAAAGATGTGTGCAGACTGTAGGATCTAAGCTAAGCCACCCTAAAAGACAACTTCCCTTTGCCCCACATTGACATTATAGTAGATAACATCGCCAAAAATTTCCTATTTTCCTTCATAGACAGACAGATTCTCAAGCTGCAACCTAATTAATATGGCACTAAAGGACATGGAGAGAACCACTTTCATGACCATTTAAGGCACTTTCTGTACCAAAGTTATCCCTTTTGGGCTAAAAAATGCTAGGATAACTTATTAAAAGGTAATGGTGACATTGCTCCATAACTTCATGCATAAGGAGATAAAAGTTTATGTGGATGATATGATTGCCAAATTGCTAAACAAGAGTAAACATGTCACCAATCTTTGGAAACTCTTCAAACAATTGAGCAAATACTAGCTCAAACTAAATCCAGCCAAGTGCACATTTAGCATCACCTTCGATAAGCTATTAGGTTTCATCATGAGTGAATAAGGGATCGAGGTTGACCCTAACAAAGTTAAGGCTATTTAGAACTTTCCTTCACGTTACACTCAAATAAAAGTAAAGAGTTATTTAGGAAGACTAAATTATATAGTCAAATTCATATATCAACTAACTAACAAATGCGATCCAATCTTTCAATTACTTCGCAAGCAGAATCCTAGGGAATGGAACGAAGAATGCCAAGAAACCTTTGACAAAGTCAAACATTACCTATTAAACCTGCCAATACTTATACCATTAGTGCTTAGGTGGCCTTTAAAATTGTATCAATCAGTTTTTGACAAAACTATAGGTTGTTTATTAGGTCAACATGATGAGTCGAGCAAGAAAAAGTAGGCTATCTGGTAGCTGAGCAAGAAGTTCATGGAGTGTGAAAACAACTACATAGCAATTGAGAAACTATGTTGCGTTCTGGTTTGGAAAGCTTGGAGGTTAAGACAATACATGCTATATCACACCACCACATAGCTAATTGCCAAACTTGACCTCATCAAACATTTATGCGAAGCCCCTGCCTTGTCAGAAAGATTAGCTAGGTGGTAACTCTTGCTCTTCGAATATGACATCATTTACATGAATTAGAAAGCCATCAAGGATAGCGCAATAGTTAAATTTTTGGTAAGCTGAGCAGTGACTGCTTATAAGCATTTTGATTTTGTGTTCCCAGAAAAAGATTTAATGTACATATTCAAAGCAAAAGATACTTCTAATTGCAACTAATCTTGGAAAATGTACTTTGATGGAGCTTCAAATGCATAAGGGCAATTTTAATTTTACCTGATGGAAACTACTACCCTTTCACTATCATACTAAACTTTAATTGCACCAATACCATAGCTGAATACAAAGCCTAAATCATGGGAGTCCAAGCTCCCATAAAAAAGGGTTTTAGAATTAGACTTGGCAATTCATGTATTTATGTTATATCATTTATTTTGTCGTGTCATAATCATGTCTAAGGTTTTTTATATTTATATCAATTTTGATACGTTTATAATTCATATTATGTAGATTTAGAATATGTAATTGTGCCATGTCATGACATTTTTTTTGACTTTATGCATAACATATTCGTTTAATCTCGTTAAATATTACCAGATTTAATCAGCACTCTGCAAGTGCTTGGGATTCAGCCTTAGTAATCTATCAGTCGCAAGAAGAATGGGAAACTCAAGATGCTAAGTTAGTCTAATACGAGAAGCTAATCTTTAAGCGATGATAAGATTTTAATGAAATCAGCTTTTAGCATTAGCCTCAAGAGGAAAACCAAATTGCTGATGCTTTCGGAACCTTGGCTTCCATGTTCAAAGTAAATTAAAAGTCAGAGGTCATGCCTATAAGTATCCATGAAATTCTGGCCCATTGCCATAGGATAGAGGAAGAAAGAGATAGGCAGCCATGTGTTGTAATATGGCCTGAATATGAATCTTGACCAGTTTGACTTAATATGATAGATGTACCCCTTATTCCTATATATATTTATATGTCATCATTTTTATATTTCAAAGGCTATATCATTATTTTATCATTTTTTAACATTTCTTTTGTGTCTAGGGATTAAGTTGTCAAGATGAATCATTCACTCGACTTAACTTTAAATAATTGTTATGAAATGATAATTTTTTTGGAGTTGCCACCAATCTATTTTAACCAAGTGAGATTGGTCACTTGTCAGAGTTTATATTTTACATTAGGGAACTCATAAAAATAAACTCCGAGATCTACAAAAATACAAGATATCACAAGGAAAGGTTTAAAAGTTGAATACAATCACAAGTAAGGATTAAGTTTCTCATGATGCCTAGCATTTGGTACTTTACTAATTTTGTGTCATCTTAAATTTTATTTTTATTCCATTGCAATTTAGATATTTAATAATAACTCCCATAAAAATCAAATTTTATAAAACAAATTTAAAATTCCAAATGAGAAAATTGGGTTTTTAATATTTTTGAAAATCAAAATATTTTTTTCCACCTTTCCGAAAGACCAAAAGAACACAAAAATTTTTATCATTCTCTTTCATACCCTGTTGGAGAGTCGGTAGAATACGAAAAGTTTTAAAAAATAAAAATAACTTTTGTACCCCACAGGAAAGTCAGAGGAATACAAAAGGTTTTATTCTTTTGAAAATTGAAAAATCTTGATTTTCATTTTAGAAAGCATATCTTATTATTGAAATAATCATTAGAACCCCTCCATATACTAGGAGAAAATTTACATATTATTTTAACATCAAAGACATTGCCTTAATTTGCAAAAATTTCAATTTTATTAAAAACATTAAAAATTATCCTATGACTCGTTTAGAAGAAAAATACTAAACTCGACTCTAAGGATTTTAATTTGGTCAAAATGACATAGATATCCCTTAAAGTGCACTTTTGACCTAAAAATATTCCAGTGACCCTAGTGGACTCGATTCTAAAATAAATTAATAAAATATTCTTAAGAAATACCTTTGATATATAAGTATCCTAGTACCCTAGAAGATTTTATGACTTTATAGACAAATGAACCTAATCCTACTGCACACATTTGACATATAAATATCCTAGTGATTACATAGAACTTAGTTCTAACATAAATTACTAAAATGTCCTTAAGGTTTACCTTTGATGTAGAAGTATCTCGATAGGCCTAAAGGACTCAACAACACTATAAAAGACAAGCCTATCCTTATTACGCACCTCCAACATGTAAGTATCTAGGTGATCATAAAGGACTCGGTTATATGGTAAATTACCAAAATAACCCTCAAGGTTTACCTTTGATATATACATATTCTAGTAACCTAAAAGGCTAGATGTCATCATAAACAAACCTACTCCTACTATACACCTTCGACATAGAAGTACCTCGGTGATCACATAGGACTTGATTTTAATGAAATTACTAAAATACCCCTAAGGTGTACCTTTACCCTAAAGTATCCCTATAACCTAGAGGACTCAAAAATAATATGAAATAACATTTATATCCTCCATGGGCAACTTAAACATCAAGATAGGCCCAAAATGCAAAAATTGCTAATAGGTCCAAAAACTTTTCAAAATTGCATTTCATACCCTAATGGAAAACAAGAAGAAATACAAAAAAGTTGAATAATTCCTACACCCTTAAGAAGACCATGGGAATGTTAAAAATATTCTTAAAATGTCAAAAATATCATATTAACTCTAAAATGCAAAGTTTTCTAAGTGGTCCCTAAAATTTTTAGACTTTACAATTTAGTCCCTGTACGAAATATTTATAGTTAAACACAAAACTCATCACAAAAAATTATGGAAATCATACCAAAGAGCGTATAATAAATTCAACCAGGTACCTATGGCCTTAGAACAAAATTTTTGCAATTTAGCAAATAAATACTTCTAAAATTGTATTTTGTACCCTAAAGAAAAATTGAAAGAATACGAAAAATTTAATACCTTCTACGCCCCTACAGAAAACCATAGGAACGTTAAAAATATTTCAAAATAACCAAAATACTCCTGAATGAATGATTTTTCCTAATGAATTTAAAACTTTTCTATTTTTTTCAATTTAGTCTGTTTATAAGAGAAAATCATAAATTAACATAAAACACTTCATGAAAAATCATAAAAACCACACCAAAAACCATGAAAATGTTTTTTCAGCAAAAATATTTTTTATCACATATTTTCATAAATATTAACATATATACATGTTAGAATTTTTACTACGCATGAATAAGCATAAAAACATAAAAAAATAATGAATAAATCAATATAAAACAACATGAAAATATTAAGAAGAATTATACAAACATGTTTACATGAAAATAACAAAATACATTTCAACAAGCACAAATAATCTTAAAGAAAATCAAATATTTCTAATAAAAATGAACTAAAAAAAAACAAAATCTAAAAATCATAGCCATCATACTTTACCTTTCAACATGAATCAAAATTCACGAGCACAAGTATTCGTTTGGCTCATTAAAAGGAAGAATAAAAAAAGAAATGAATAAAAAGTAACAAATTTACATGAATTTTACTTTAGCAAGGCTTGAAAATTTATGTATTTTTAGTCTTTTTTCTTTCTTAAACCTAAAGTCATTTAATGCAAATTTTCTTACCCTATTTATAGAAGGGAAGAGTCAGCCAAGGCATCAAGAATTGCCTTGGCTGATGGGGTTTACATGTTTCTACACATTTTTTATTATTTTATTCATTTATTTATTTTTATTTTATTTTGATTTGATTATTAATTAATTTTATCTTCTAGTGGATTATGTTATCCATTACATCATCAAAGTCTAGAGAATTTTGGAGATATTTATATATATTATGTAAAATTATACTATAAAAATTAATTAAAAGGATTAAATTGTAAAAATTAAAAATTATGTATTTCAAATAATATTTTATATTATCAATATATTTTATTCTAATAAAAAATTAATTTTAATATTCAAGAAAAACCCCTAAAAATTGCAAACTTGCAAAATTTTAGGAGAAAAACCCTTACTGGGAAAAATTGCTATGTGAAAAAAATCTAAAACTCATAAAATAAATTAAATCTTCACATACTGATTTAATAAGAATTTAAAAATAATGTCTGAAGAATTTTAAAAATTATAAACTCAAAAAAATCCTACCAAAAAATTAACAAAGTAGAAAACTCCATCTTAAATTTAAAAAAATTCTAAAAAAAAATAGAAAACTCATAAACTAAAATGAATTTTGAAAAACTAATTAATATGAATTAAACAATAATATCTGAAGAATTTTAAAAGTTATAAATTCAAAAACATCCCCACCGAAAAAATTAAGGAGTAGAAAACTCTGCATCTTGAAAATGAAAAAAATTTTGGAAAGCAAAACAAAACTCAAAAGATAAATAGAATTTTAAAAAAGTGATTTAATATGAATTTAATAAAAATATTTGAAGAATTCTAAGAATTTTAAACTTAAAAAAATCTTACTAAAAAATTTACAAAGTAAAAAACTTTGTATCCTGAAAATAAAAAAATTTCAAAAATATGTTCAAATTTTATAAAAATGAATTTTATCTAACATATTGATGAAAATATTAATTTATAAAAATAATAAAGGTAAAAACTAGAAATCTGAAATAATTTTTACTGAAAAATTTCATGAGGATGATACTGGCGATACTGTGAAAAATTCAAATTTGAGTGCAAAATTTATAGCTTGATGCCTCATGGTAAAAATGCCAATATGAATTTTTCTTTGAATATTTATGATTTTTTGAAGTGCATATCAGCATAAATACCACATTTGTATTGTTAGAAATATACGATGATTAACTTCTCAAATTTAACGAAAAATTCTCGAAAAATTCTTAAATATAGGAAATTTGACCATGATAACAGCTGCAGAAACATATTTCAAAATTTCACAAGTACAAAGTTAAAAGCTAATTATTTTACCTTGATATTCATCTTTTTTATCCTAGATTGACTCTTTATGACCCTTAAAATGGTGATAATTTTGTCACTTGTACTTGCTGTCATTTAAGCACAACTAAATAGGTTTTAAAATTGTTCATTTCACCCTTAAAAAGTCTACCACCACCGGGTGGCCGTTTAGCTCTTAATTTTAGATATTTCTAGACTATTGGGATAGGGGGCCTAGATAAAATGCAATGTCTATAGCTGGCCCTTTTTGATAGTTGCTAAGAATCAGGAACAAGGCAAAGATCAAACAAACTTAATTATGTTTGGGCCGTATAAGCTTTTCTAAAAAGATTATATATATATATACATACACCAATTATATTAAAAAGAACATAGAAAACTTTATCGATCCTTCTACTTTACCAAGTGAAGTTGCCTCAAATCCTTCTTCACTTACCTTACAATAGGATCACATGAAGAGGATATCTTTTAAAGCCTTTTCACCTACTTGACAATAGAATCGCATGTAGAGGTGATAGAACTCTACTTGAAGGTTTGAAGGTTCTTTTAGATGCTTTAAATATCACTATCGAAGCTGTGAAAACATTTTCTAAATGAAAACTTTTAAATGCTTTGAATATCACCATCGAAGCTTTAAAAACATATTCTGAATGAAAACTTTTGAATGCTTTAAATATCAGTATCGAAGCTTTAAAAACATTTTCTGAATGAAAACTTTTGAGTGCTTCGAATATCACCATCGAAGCTTTAAGCTTTCTTCACCTACCTAACAATAGGATCGTGTGAAAAGGTGATAGATTTCTTTAAAGCCTTTTTCACTTATCTAACAATAGGATTATGTGTAAAGGTGATAGGAATCTACCTAAAGGTTGAAAATTTCTTTTAAACACTTCAAATATCACCACAACAGCTTTAAAAACACTTTTTTGAATGAAAACATCTGAATGCTTTGAAACCATCAAAGCTTTAAAAACATTTTCTAAATGAAAACTTTTGAATGCTTTGAATATCACTAGCAAAGCTTTAAGCCTTTTTCAACTACTTGACTATAGGATGTGTGTCAAGGCAATAGATTTCTTCATAGCCTTTTTCACCTACTTGATAAGAGGATCACGTAAAGAGGTGATAGAAATATTTTGAAACTTTAAAAATTCTTTTAAATCAATTTAAAAACATTTTCTGAATGAAAACTTTTGAATGTTTCGAATATCACCATCAAAGCTTTAAACTTTCTTCAACTACTTGACAATAGGATCGTTTAAAGAGGTGATAGAAATCTACCTAAAGGTTTAAAGGTTCTTTTATATGCTTTGAATATCACCATCAAAGCTTTCAAAATATTTTTTGAATGAAAACTTTTGAACACTTTGAATATCACCATCGAAGCTTTAAAAACATTTTCTAAATGAAAACTTCTGAAAGCTTCGAATATCACCATCGAAGCTTTAAGCCTTATTCACCTACATGACAATAGGATCATGTGAAATGGAAATAGATTTCTTCAAAGCCTTCTTCACCTACCTCACAATAGGATCATGTGAAAAGGTGATAGGAATGAACTTGAATAGGATCACGTGAAAAGGTGATAAGAATCTACCTGAAAGTTTGAAAATTCTATTAAACACTTCTAATATCACTGTCAAAGCTTTGAAAACATTTTCTGAATGAAAACTTTCAATGCTTTGAATATCAATATTAAAGCTTTAAGCCTACTTCACCTTCCTAACAATAAGATCGCATAAAGAGGCAATAGATTTCTTCAAAGCCCTCTTCACCTACCTGACAATGGGATTGCATGAAAAGGTGATAGAAATCTACCTAAAGGTTTGAAAATTATTTTTAACACTTCAAACATCACCTTTACAGCTTTGAAACATTTTTTGAATAAAAACTTTTGAATGCTTTGATATCACCACCAAAGCTTTAAAAATATTTTCTAAATGGAAACTTTTGAATGCTTTGAATATCACCAGTGAAGCTTTAAGCCTTCTTTAACTACCTGACTTTAGGATGTGTGAAGAAGCGATAGATTTCTTCAAAGCCTTTTTCACTTACTTGATAATAGGATCGTGTAAAGAGGCGATAGAAATCTTTTAAAAATTTTAAAATTATTTTAAATGCTTCAATTTAAAAACATTTTCTAAATGAAAACTTTTGAATGTTTCAAATATCACCATCAAAGCTTTAAGCCTTCTTCACTTACGTGATAGTAGGATTGAAGAGACGATAGAAATCTATTGAAACTTTGAAAATTCTTTTAAATGCTTTGAATATCACCATCAAAGCTTTAAAGAAAACGTGTAATTAATCCATGATTAATGTAATTGCAATTACTTAAGTACACAATGATTCCAAATATGATAATATTGTTTGCAAAAATTAAATAAGGAAAATATGCATATTGCTATAGTTGAGAATGATGCATATACATGTAGAATAATACAAAGACAAGTATCCATGAAAAGGTAAATGCATGAGAACTGATACAAATGCCAATAAAACCTAAATGGTGCAAATGAGCATAAAACGATATAAATATAGAATATCAAATGAAGTATGCATTGTGAGTGTGTGGAAATTGAAACTTTATTGTCCTTCATGCTCCAAGAAAGATCACTTCTTTTTTTAATCTATTTACAACATCTTGCCTCAATTAATTCATATTTTTATCTTATTTTTTTCATGGGCCATGTATGTCCTTGCTAGAGCTCTTTAACTAAGAAGACCCTTAAGTCTTTTCATAACACCTTTTCAAAAATTTTTTACTAAAAAAAATGTATTTTGTGCAGAACATAGAAGTTAAAAGCATGTGATGTTCAAATCTTTTAAATACTAATGATCTTTTGTTGAAAAATTTTCTAAATGGTAATCTATCTTTCTCAAAATGGTTGAAGAGCATAAAAGTTTGGGTTAGCCCAAAAATTTCAGGGTGAGTAGGATACATGCCTCATTTTCTTAGGCACAAATGGATTAGGTCATATGAAGTATGAATTTCTTTGAAAATAAAAAAAAATTAATATTCATTTAAGTCTTCTAACTATTAGTGCTTCGCAAGTACCAAGATTGACCGTGAAAGATTTAAGAGCAAAAAGGTCAAATTAAAAAAGAGATGGATTTAATTTTCAAAGTTAATTTTTTTAGCTGAGAAGGCCACTTAAGGTAGTTAGGGATTCTTTTATGCCTCTAAATTTCTTCAAATAAGATTTTTTCCTTGCAAAATTTTAGTAGTTGCTATAGGTGATACCAATGGTTTTTCCTTATTTTGATTTAGACTGCCTATTTCTGGGTTTTCACCTTGGAGCTCCATTCTTTTCAATTTTTTTCTTTTTTTTTCTTGTTTTTTTTTTGATTGCCCCATCATGTTATTAAGAACTCAAAAATCTTCCAAAAAGATGAATTTTCAAAGAGCTTCCTAGAAATAGCTCGATAGCTTAAATAGCCAGGCTGAATCAAAATAGACTTTGTAGGTATGTAACATAAAGCATGGCTTAGGGTTTAGAAAGAAAGGATAAATAAGCTTAAATTGAATCAAAGATCATTTTTCTCTAGAAAGAATTGAATCCAGCATATCTTTCACGATGAACAAATCTTTATTTCTTTATCTTTTTTTTTACCTTTTCATTTTTTTAATTCTTTTTTCTCCTTCTTTTTTTTTTTCCATTTTTTTAATTTTTTTTCATTTTTATTTCTTTCTTCAACATATTTTTCTTATTTTTCATTCTTAAAGAATTTGAAATTATCTTCATTCTTTACTTTGAATATTTGAACATTAAATTTGAACTTTCTTCGGCCTTCCTAATTTGCCTCATGACATTAGACTCTTTTTCTTGTAACTTTATATCCATTCCAATCTTGAAGCTTTGCTACACTTGCCCCCCAATGTGGAGGGTGACCCTTGATTAGGGTTTAAAGAAAGAAAATAAATTATCAAACTTAAAGGGGACTGCAAAGGGATAATTTTTTATATTTACAAAGGACAGAGAAAGATGGTCATTTTTTATTTCAGGTAAAGCCATTTAAATTATCAAGTTTTTTACTAGGAAAAATGATAATTATCTCTTCTTAAAATCATTTTGAATAGCTTAATAACATGATGTTGCACTCAATTTTTTTTAATTTTTTTCCACTTTTCCTTGTTTATTTTTTTTTTTAAATTCATGTATATGTTCCCTTTTACTATATCACTAACAGGAAAATAAATAATGCAAGGATTTGCGTATGCAAGGAAAATTTTGGGTTGAATTCTTCAAAATCTGCAATGATGGGCATTGGGCTATTTTTAAAGTGATCAGAAAGAAATAAGACTCAAAAAGTTTTGATAGGAACATGGGGGTAATTTTCTTTCATTTTCCTACCCCAAAGCATAAGTAATGAGTGTTTCCAAGGAATGGTCACAAATTTTATTTTTTAAAGAAACTAAAAAAGAAAAGGTGGATTTTAGGCACCATCTTGGTACCACCGCTATTAGATTCCCTAAAAGGACATATCATTTGTTTGATCTTTTAAAAAACTCATAAATTCTTGGAAACATTATTTTATCATTCTCTTCTATGAAATCATGGTTTAGGAATTCAAAGTATAAGTTCTCTTTGAATGATCTTAATATACTAACATGGGAATGAATGGAAAGGTATAACTCATTTTCAACATCGATCATTAGTAATCTTAAGATTTTTCATCATCATATTTTTGAAAATATTTGCTTTTTTGAAGCGTTCTTACCTTTTTAAAACATTTAACGTGGATGTTTTACAAAATAAAAGCTACATTAGTCATTATGGCATGCATCTACTTCTTTTTAAACTTAGCTATGCTTAATGCTTACCTTCTGCTAGTATACCTTTCAATGACATCTAGCTTTCCCTTCTTCAAAGCTGAACTTCTTAGCTTTGATGAGATCCCTAACTTTATACTTAACAATATAGCAATCTTCTATAGAATGACTTGGATTACCACAATGATAATCACAACATTGGTTAATGTTATACCAATCATGATATAAGGGTTTCAAAAGCTCAACTTGAAGATGTGTCAAAGGTCATTCTTGATAAGCTCAGGTAAAAGCTTAGAATAAAACATAGAGATTTGTTTAACCCAATTTAGATTCTGCTTCTTGCATTTGCTCTGACCATTCTTCTGAGCACTTGGCTTATGTATAGATTTAAAAGTCAGTGAATCTAAAAGCATTGGTTGGGATGGATAGTGGGATGCATTAGATGCATTATTTGCGATAGGATAATAGGGCTTGTAAGGGTGACACTGATATTGACCAAGATCTATAGGTGGTTGATTCATTTGGAAAACAACTTAGATTTCTTTTTCTTTTTTAGAAGTTTTTCTCTTCTTTGCAATTGGCAAATCATTAACTTGTATCTTCCTTTTTTTAATGGCATTCTCAATCATTTCACCAGAGGCCATTATATTAACAAAATTCCTTATGGCACTTTCCATAAGTTTATCAAAGAATAGATTTAATAAGGTAGTCAAAAATAAAGATACTATCTCTTTTTCCAACAAATATGGCTATATTCTAGCCACTACATCCCTCCATTTTTTGGTGTACTGTGTGAACTTTTTTATTGATTTCTTCTCCATATTTTGAAGAAACAATCAGTCCGGTGTCCAATCTGATATATGCTTGTACTATTAAATAAAATCATTAGCCAAGTCTTTGCAACATTGTACTTGACTCCTATTCAAATCATTGTTCCATTTTAATGCTGACCCTAACAAGATTTCTTGAAAACAGTGAGTGAGAAGCTTGTCATTGTGTGTATGCCCAGTCATTTTTCTAATATATATTTTGATGTGAGCCTGCGAAGAAGTGATGCCACTCAACTTTTCAAAGTTTCGCATCTTAAACTTAAGAGAGAGAATTAGATCGAGTACCAAACTCAACTCATTTATATCGACACTATCGAAATCCCTAACTCTTTTTATTGCTTTAAGCCTCTTTTCAAGGAACTAGTACTTTTTTTACTGTTCTCGAGTTTGACTTTTTTTTAAGTCTTGAGCTCGAGACTCTTTTACTCCATGAGCCCATCAATATTTGCACCCATTGGATTGTTCAAAGTAAAATATGGTCTTACACCCATTGCCCTTTGTTGAGCATTAGGGTCTATAGGAGTATGCATTATGGGACTAGCTCCCATAGGTTGAATTTCTTGAGGAGATTGCCTTTTTGCCTTGAATAAGCTAGAATAGTACTAGAAAGATTACTTGGTTTCTTGGATTCTCATTTTTAGACTCTTTCTCATTGCCATCATTTTTTCCATCAGCTTAGAGATTTGTGTTTGCATATTCTCTTATTGTTTCATTATAGTCTCTAAGGCTTCTTGATTATTTTCTTCAATCCTTTTTAAGTGTAGTGAGAGTTCATCTACCATGGTCAATTATGTTTGATTATCTCGACACTTCTAATTTAAAAGTAATAAATTGCTTTAGAAAGATGATAAATCTAAATGAAGTTTCATTTTACCTTCTAACCTATATGAAATGCACGCCATAAATGCATGTATGAATGCATATATACAGATAGTTGCAAGGATGAAATTAATGTAATATTGAATAAAAGTGTCTGTTAATAAATGTATACAAAGGTTCTATCATCAAAGAGGCTACCCTAAAATAAAATTAAGGCATTATGGTGCCTTAAGGTATAATAATATACAAAGAGGAGCAATAATAATAATAATAAGAAAATGAGAAATAAATTAGCCAAGATAAATGAGAAAACAATTAACTCGAGAATAAATAAAGGTTTCCCTAATAAATTTATTAAGGCATTACGACACCAATCGAGACAAATGAAAAGGTCTTGTTGCTGATGATGATGTTTGAACATTATCGCCTGAACTACATCTCTACACCATGTAGTTAAGGCTACACATATGAATTGCAAGACAAAAGAAGTAATCACATTACTACTTATGATATTCATTCATCATCACTTGAGATCTAAATTTAAACAATGATGACACCTTCCAAGGTACAAGAAAGGTCTTACCATAAAGAAGTTCAATTATCATCACATGATTTACACATTTAGAACATAAAATAAAAAGAAAAGGATAAGAAGTGCTCCTTTATATGTACCTAATAGAGTACCCTCTATAACTAGGTATGGCTCTAATAGGTGAGGCCCTTATGATTCATTACATGAAGTTCGGCTTAAATATCTAATAGGTTCTTAAATTGCTCCCCGAGTTCAGAAATAATTGATAAGGTACCCTAATCCTTACCCATCAAGAGTTTATGCCAAAAAGGGTTTAATTCAAGCGGGCGTATCTTCCATGCCTATAACAAGGCTAACACCTCGAGCAGGCATAGAAATTTACACCCAATAGGCTTTTCACTAGCCCAGACAAAGGGTAACACCTCAGAAGGCAAAGCTACTTCGCCCCCTCGTAAAATATTAAGTACCTATGCCCCCCATATACTTGGAAGAAAATCTAATGCATATGCATGTGCACAATGTGTATGGGGGAACAACTTACCTTTTATGACTCGACACTTTCAAAAATAATAAAAACCACTTTCTTAAACTCCTTAAAAAATAATTTTGCAAAAGAAACAAAATGGTTAGTGAAAATATAAGCAATATATACCAAAATTTACTAGAATTCAAAAATATAACAAAAATTTTTGTTTTGAAAATATCAGTTGAAACTGAATTAATTAAAATCACTTAACACATGATTAATTTTAGGCATGACTCTCTATCTATCCCAGAGGAGTCACTAAGTTATCGTAACATGTCCCAGATACAAATCTTGACCAGTTCGACTTAATATATCAAATGTACCAATTTTCCTATATATATATATTTATATTCCTCATTTTTTTTATCTAGGGGCCATATCATTATTATTTTATTATTTTTTTATCATCCTTTTTTTCATGTCTAGGGATGGTTGTCGAGATGAATCACTCACTCAACTTAACTCTAAATAGTTGTTACAAAACAACCATTTTTTCTAGAGTTGCCACCATCAATTTTAACCAAGTGAGTTTTGTCACCTGCTAGAGTTTATATTTTAAAGTTACGGAACCCATAAAAACAAACTTCGAGATCTGCAAAAATACTAGAGATCACATTAAAAGTTTCGGGAGTCAGTTACAATTACAAGGATCAACCTTCTCATGATGCTTGGCAATTGGTACCTTATTAATCCCCTATCAACTTATATTTTGATTTTTATTTGGTTTTAATATTAGATATTCAATTATATTTCCCATATATAAAAATAAAATTTTATAAAATAAATTTATTATTTTAAATGAGAAAATAAAGTTTATAATATTTTTCAAAATGAAAATATCTTGCGCACTTTTCTGGAACACCAGAAGAACACAAAAGTTTTTATCATTCTCTTTCATACACCATTGAAGAGCTAGTGGAATACGAAAAGTTTTAAAAAATCAAAATATCTTTTGCACCTCGCTAGAGAGCCAGATGAATACAAAAGTTTTTATTTTTTCAAAAATTGAAAAATCTTGATTTTCGTTTTGTAAAGGATATCGGACTTGGTTCTAACATAAATTACTAAAATGTCCCCAAGATCTATCTTTGATATAGAAGTATCTCGGTATGCGTAAAGGACTCAACAACACTATAAAATGATGAACCTATCCCTATTTTGCACCTTCTACATTTAAGTATCCCGATGATCATAAAGGACTTAATTTTTTCCTTCGACATATACGTATCCTAGTAACCTAAAAGGTTGGATGACATCATAAATGAACCTACTCCTACTGTACACCTTTGACATAGAAGTATCGCAGTAATCACGTAGGACTTGGTTCTAAAAACATTACTAAAATACCTCTAAGATATACCTTCTCCCTATAAGTATCCGAGTAATCTAGAGAACTTAGAAAGAATATGAAATAACATTTATACCTTCCATGGGCAACTTAAACATCAAAATAGACCTAAAATGCAAAAATTGCTAATAGCTCCATTAACTTTTCAAAATCATATTTCCTACCCTAATGAAAAACTGTTAATAATTTCTACACCTCTATGGAAGATCATAGGAATGTTAGAAATATTCTTAAAATGTCACAAGTATCATATTAACTTTAAAATGCAAAGTTTTTCTAAATGGTCCTTAAAATTTTCTAACTTTGCAATTCAGTTCCTATACAAAATAAAATCATAATTAAACGCAAAACTTATCACAAAAAATAATGGAAATCATACCAAAGAGCGTATAATAAATTCAACCAAGTACCTATGGCCTTAGAACAAAAATTTTGCAATTTTGCAAATAAGTCACAGAACTTTCTAAATTGCATTTTGTATCCGAATGCAAGACCCAAAGAATATGAAAAATTTTAATACTTTCTAACCCCCTATGGAAGACCATAAGAATGTTAGAAATATTACAAAATGGCCAAAATGACCCTAAATGAATGATTTTTCCTAATTAATTTAAAACATTTTTATTTTTTAATTTAGTCCCTTCATAAGAGAAAATCATAAATTAACACAAAACACATCATGAAAAATAAAAACAAAACATCACAAAATCAGTTCCTACATGATTTGTCCATGATGTTTTTTCGGCAAAAATATTTTTTCATCACATATTTTTTTAAATATTAACATATATATATGTTAGAATTTTTACTAAGCATGAACAAGCAACATAAAAATAATAAATAAATCAATATAAAACAACATGAAAATATTAAGAAAAACTATACAAACATGTTTACATGAAAATAACAAAATATATATAATAACAAACACAAATAATCTCAAAGAAAATCAAACTATTTCTAATAAAAATTAACTAAAACAACCAAAATCTGAAACTTTATTCATTGCCATCATACCTGGCCTTTCAACATGATCACAATTCATGAGCACAAGTATTCATTTGGCTCATTAAAAGGAAAAATCAAACAAGAAAATGAACAAGAATTAAGAATTTTACAAGAATTTTACCTTAGCAGGGCTTGAAAATTTATGTATTTTTAGAGTTTTTTTTCCTTGTTTTTTCTTCCTCAAGCCTAAAGCCTTTTAATGCAAACTTTCTTCCCCTACTTATAGAAGGGAAGAGTCTGCCATGGCATCAAGAATTGCCTTGGCCTATGGGTTCTACATGTTTCTACACATTTTTTGTTTTTTCATGTTTTATTCATTTATTTTTTATTTATTTATTTTTATTTTATTTTAACTTGATTTATGTTAATTAAGTTTGTCTTTTAGTGGATTGCGTTATCCATGACATCATCAAGGTCTAGAGAATTTTGGATGATATTTATATATATTATGTAAAATTTATCATAGAAATTAATTAAAAGTATTAAATTATAAATAAAAGTTCATTTGATCAATTTAATTTATTCTAATAATAAAATGAATTTTAATATTCAAGAAAAAACCATTAAAAATTGTAAACTTGTAAAATTTTATGAGAAAAACCTTTATCAGAGAAAATTATTATATGTGAAAAAAAATGCAGAACTCATCAAATATATTGAATTTTCACAAACTGATTTAACATGAATTTAATAATAATGTTTGAAAAATTTTAAAAATTATAAACTCAAATAAATCCTGCCAAACAATTTTCTGAATAGAAAACTTCAAATCTTGAAAACAAAAAAAAAAATTATGAAATAAAATATTAACTCATAAATTTTGAAAACTGATTTAATATGAAATAAACAATAATATTTGAGGAATTTTAAAGATTATAAATTCAAAAAAATTCCCCCCAAAAAATTATGACGTAGAAATCTTCGTATCCTGAAAACATGAGATCCTAGAAAGCAAAACAAAACTCAGAAAATTAATTGAATTTTGAAAAAGTGATTTAGTATGAATTTAATTAAAATATTTGAAGAATTTTAAGAGTTATAAATTCAAAAAAAATCTTAACAAAAAAATTTATGGAAGAAACTCTATATCTTGAAAATAAAAAAAAAATTTAAAATTATGTTCAAATTTTATAAAATTGAATTTTATCCAATATATTAATCAAAATACTAATTTATAAAAATAATAACGGTGAAAACTAAAACTTCAAAACAACTTTTATCAAAAAATTTCACGAGTATAATACTCGCGATATTGTGAAAAATTCACATTTGAATCCTAAAATTTACAACTTGATAAATCATGTTAAAAAATTGCCAACATGAATTTTTCCTTGAATAGTTATGATTTTTCAGAGTGCATATCGACATAAACACCACACTAGTATCAGAAAAAATAAACGATGGTCAACTTCCTAAATTTAGCAAAAAATTCCTAACAATAAGAAATTTGATCGTGATAACATCTGTGAAAACAAATTTCAAAATCTCTCAAGTACAAAGTTAAAAATTAATTATTTTACCTTGATATTTATTTTTTATCCGATATTTACTCTCTATGACCCTTGAAATAGCGATAATTTTATCAGGTGCACCTGTGGTCATTTAAGCACAACTAAATAGCTTTTAAAAATGTTCATTTCACCCATAGGAAATGTACCATCAGGTGGCCACTTACCTTTTAATCTCAGACATTTCTAGACTCTCTGGAGAGAGCAAAAAAATGCAGTGTCTACACTATGGTACCACGATATTCTTCTACACGTCAGAGATCAAAAGTACCCTGAATGTGCTATAGAAACTGATAAAAGAACCATCTGAAGAAGAGCTACAAGCTTTGTTTTGGATGATGGAATTTTATACACAAAAGGCTAGGATCAAGTACTAGGTGGTGTATGGATGCCTCCAAAGGCAAAAGAATTCTTGAAGAAATCCATGAAAGAATCTGTGGTACACATGCCAATGGACACCAAATGGCAAAACAAGTTATGCGATTGGGCCATTATTAGTTGACCCTTAAGAGGGATTGGATTGACCATGCTCGAAACTGCCGTAAATTCCAAATCAACATGGATAAAATCCATCCCTGCCATCATCTTTGCATGTTATAACTTCTATGTGGGGCATGGACATGATTGGATCAATCACTCCTAAGGCTTCTAATGGGCACTGTTTCATCTTAGTTAGCATAGATTATTTCACTAAATAGGTAGAAGCAAGTTTTTATGCTAATATTACCAAATCTGTTGTGCTTAAATTTATAAAATAGGACATCATCTATAGATGTTGGCTTATTGAGCAGATTATTTATAGACATTGCATACAACTTAAAAAACAAAATAATGATACAAGTAGTCTACTCTTAATTCAAAATCTAGCATCATTATTTTGTCCCATACCACCCAAAAATGAATAGGACAGTTGAAGCTGCCAATAAGGATATCAAGAAGATCATCAAAAAGATGACTGAAATGTAAAAGATTGGCATGAAAAGCTACCTTTTATGTTACTCGCCTATTGCACAACAATTTAAACTTCTATAGGTGCTATCCTATTTTCTCTAGTCTATGGCATAGAGGCTTCAAACTTCCTTCACTTAGGGTTTTGATGGAATCTTAACTAGAAGAAGCCAAAGAGGTAAAGGATCGATACAAGTAGCTCAATCGCACTGAAGAGAAGAGGATGAAAGCTATTTGTTACAATTAAATGTACCAAAAACATATAATGAGAGCCCACAACAAGAAGGTCTGCCCTTATTAATTTCAAAAAAGTGACCTAGTGCTCAAACAAATCCTATTTACCTATAAAGATACTTAAGCAAAATGGACTCCAAATTGGGAACAGGCATACATGGTGAAACGTATATTCTTTGAAAGAGCACTAGTCTTAATCGAGATGGATGGTAGTGACTTACCTAACCCTATTAACTTTAACTTTGTTAAAAGATACTACTTCTGAAAGGATTTTAAGATGAAAAATGAAAAGGGCATCCTGTAATTCTATTTTAAAAAAAAAACCTTAAATGAAAATTCAAAAAGGATTTCAAGTAGACAAACTTGCTTAAGTTAAAAACTCGAGAGGGCTGCTTAAGTGACCAAAGCTTACCCTTACCCAAATTTAGCCATACCCAGACCATATACCCTTTCACGATTAAAACACTGAATCATAGCATAATCCACCTATTCTACTCTGACTTATCCAACAAAACCTTATTCTCACCTAAATTTGGAAAAAAAAAAAAGAGGTAGCTACTACGTAAACATAACCATCACATCATAAGGTAATTTAAAAGATCTCCTCATGGTTTGATCAACACCAAAAAGATTGTATGCTTGAAAAAGGTCTCTAAAAGCATTCAATGGTTGATTCATGTCGTTAACATCAAGGGCCTAAGTATCTGAAAAATCATTCTTAGCTCTTTTGTGTCTTAAAATCTTTTATTATCTTAAAATTTATCATAACTTATACCCTCTTTCTTTTAAATGAAATATAATTACTTGATTTCTATTTCAATTCTTTTTCTTAACACTTGTATTCCCTGTGCATCATGTTTATCATTTAATTGATAATACTTGATAAATGAACAAAAGTGATAACAAGATTTCCTAGTATTACTTCAAAAAAAGATGAAAGCTTTGCAGGAACTTTGTTTCATGTTTAAATATCAAAAATGAATCTTGGAACCATAGTTAGCCTTACCTTTGGACCTTTACATCCTGAAGATGAGCTCAAAGCCCTCTCCCTAGTAAACCCCAGCCCAAAGGTAAAGGGCATAAAATCCTCTTTTCATCTATTATCAAAATACTTGAAATTCAAATTAGTCTACCTAGACCACTATAAGGCACCATCTGAATCAAAATTGACAAGATTAATCTTTCAAACTTACCAATAAGTAAAAAATCCCTAAACATAAGCCATTCAAGCTCAGGACCCTTCCTTTATAATCACAAACTATCCATGCCCTCCAAAAATAACCTTAACATTTAAAGCCTTTGGAAATCTGGAACAAGATTGGTGAACTTTAGTGCAAGAGGTCATTCGATTAAACTCATGGAAGAACAAATAATTAAAAAGGCTTAAACTGATTGTCAAATTAAGATTTCAAAATTATCACCCTTCCATCAGTTAACCATGTATTTACATCCTTACGTATTATTTATACAACAATTAACATCCTTCAAGTACAAACTTTTGCTCATAAAAGTCAAACTAGGAAAGAACCTCAGGTATAGATTTTTATTTTCAAAAAGCCTAAAAAAGCTTCAGGTGAGAATCCCTAACCTCATGACTCGCAAATCAAAAAGCCATCCAAGAAAGGTACTTAAACATCCAAGAAAGCTAAACTCCCCCTTCCAGTCCATAAAAAACTAGGCACCTATTCCCCTTTTAATCCACAAAGAGTTGGATGCATTCTTCTTTGTCTACAAAAAGCTAAGTACCAATCAAGTCTGTCCACAAAGAATGGATGCCTTTTTCTCATAGTCCATAAAAAGCTAGAAGTCTATCGAGTCATCCATAAACAGTTAGGCACCCATCGAGTTTGTCTATAAAGAATTGAGCACCAGTCGATTCCATCGACAAAGAGTTAGGCACTAGTAAAGTTTATTCATAAAAAGCTAGGCACCAATCGAGTCTATCCATAAAAAGTTGGATACCTTTTCCCTATTAGTCCATAAAGAGCTAGATGCCTATCAAGTCTGTCCATAAAGAGTTGGGAACCAATTGAGTCAGGTCACAATAAGTCGAGCACCAGTTGGGTCTGTCTATAAAAGGCTAAGCACCAATAGAGTTCATCTATAAAAAGCTACATATTAATTGAGTCAGTCTACAAAGAGTTGGACATCAGTTGAGTCTGTTCACAAAGAGCCAGGCACCAATAGAGTCCGTACACAAAAAGTTAGGCACTAATTGAGTTTGTTCACAAAAATCTAGACACTAGTCAAGTATATCTATAAAGAGCCAACACCAACCAAGTTCGCGCACAAAGAGCTAGACATCCATTGAATCAAAGCCCATGTTAATTGGCACCTACCTAGGAGAAATCTTAAAAACTCAAAAGTCCAGTAGGGAGGTTAAACCTTACAAAAGCTAGGAATTGCCTTCAATATATCACCCCCATCATGGTGAAGCATTAATTAAATCTTATTTCTATAGGTATTCATGAAACATTATTTCATCTTGGATAAAATGGTGTCTACTTTTTACCCTATCCCTAACACTCAGCAATGACCAAAGAAGAGCTGCTATAGGCACCCTATTTTATCCAGGGCAATATTTAAGGCATCAGAGGTCATTGTTTAAAGTATCATCAAAATCATTTAGGTAAGCATGGATCTATTTCCCATTATTCCTATCATAGGTAAGAGGTTTGAAGAGTCCAAGGTACTAATTTTGCATGAATGTATAGATACATAGCTTTTGTGTATCGATATAAGGCCCTTATATCATCAAAATTTAAAATTTCACTATTTTTATCAATGCAAATGAGGTTGTATCTCTACATTTGCTTCATGTATCGATACATTGGTCAAATGTATTAGTACAAGGCTTGGCAGTAGCTGAAATTCAATTTTTAGACAAAATGTATCAATACATAAGCATGATTGTATCAATAGATCTTGGAAATGTATTGATACATCTTTCATTGTATTGATACATTCTAGGTTTCTTGCCTAAGTGTATCAATATAATATGCAATGTACCGATGCATCTAGGAAAAATTCCCTAGTTCATAAAATATTTCAACTTTTACACCATTGATCTCAAAATTCAACTTGACCACGTTTTTAGCACTAAAAATCATCAAAATTCATCTAAGCCTTAGCATTGTGCTTATGATTAGGTTTAACAAAATTTTAAGGCCCAAAATTAGTCAAAGATGAGACATTTTCATGGATTACATTATTTATTTGAGGCCTTGCTTGGTATTTCTTTATGTTGTAAACTTTCTTGACTTTTTGCTCCATTACTCTACATGTTAGAACTAATGGAAAGAAAGACAGCAAAGCATAATACCTAGACTTATTCCCTAGTCCACAAACAAAAATCCCATAATGCCTTCAATTTTGGCTTATAAACATTGGTTGAATATACTTCATATAAAGGAGTCAATTTTGGCTCAGCAAAAAGACTAACAACAAACTTAGAACACACCTTTCAAACACTCATGAGACACACTATGCACTATTATATTGAAAACATTCCCCTATTCCTATAATTCTCTTTTTTCCCTAAAAAAACTTAAAAAACCCCTTCTTTTTTTTACTTTTAAAACTCTTCCTATTCAGATCATAACCAAAAGCTCTCTTTTCTTCATCATTTTCTTGCTAACCAATAGCAAAAAAGGAAAAAATTGAGCTTAGAGTTGCTGCTCTAAGTAAAGGCTAAAGCTTAAAGCTTTTGGTATATTTTCTTGACCTTATTTTATTTATTTTCTTTTTTCAGCGCTTGCATCATTCTAGTGAGCCATTCATGTTCCTATAACCATCTTAGAACTTTCATGCATTGTTTTGGCCTTGGATGAGGTAGTTTTAGGCTTTTGATGATCTTTTAATGTTTTAATGTTGTTTGGATGATTAAATGTGCCATAATTTATTTTCACCATCAAAACAACCCCTGGTCATGCATCTTTATCATGTTTTATCCACTTTCACTTGCTTAAAATAAGCTTGAATCTTCATCCTAACATGTTTTGAACGTATTCATGCATTTTCTTGCATTTTGATAAGTTTCATGGAATAGAAATGCTATCTTGAAAATTTTAGCATACTTTCTTTTGGTTAAACATGTTCTATATGTCATTTTGAAAGCTAACATTTTTATGCATGTTATTTGTCATCATCTTGCATTTTGGCCATTCTTTACATGTCAAAATGTCATCTCTGTTTGTTTAAATGTGCTATCATGTTCATCTTTATATATGTTATATCTTGTTCATAACATTTTTGCCAAAAATGCTTGCCTATTTGTTGCAAAAATTAGATTTCAACTAGAACCTCCTAAGTTAGGTGTATGTTACCTCTAATAGATAAAGATTGGCATGGATTTAATGTTTTCACTAAATTGATTCTCTAATCTTGGGGATAAATCAAGCTTCTTAGGTCTGGATTCATGGATAAATAAGCTCAAAAATGCTATTTTCAAAAGAAAAATAACCCTTTTCCTTGCTCAAAATGTTTAGCCTTAATCTTGAATTTAACACCCTCATTTGTGGCATAGCCAACGAGTTGTTTCATTATCCAAACTACTTCAGGATTGTGGGATGAACTCATGAAACCAATGTCACCATTTTCTTTGTGTCATGGATGTTGGATGCTCTTGGCTCAAGTTTGTCCTGAGAAACTAGAAAAAGCGCAAATTCCTTTGTTTTCACTCTGGTAGTACTGTAGCCCAATTTTGAAAAATTATTTCCAACCCTAAAACATTTTCTAAATTATTTTGATATTTTTCCTTAAAGAACATTGAATTACCTTTCAAACAGTATCTTAATTGCCTCAAATCATTCCAGATGAGGGAGTTACAATTTTTTGAACCTTTATTGGTCAAAACCCTTAAAAACAATGAATTGCATTTTTTTAGGCCATTTCGGCCCACCAGATAATTTGAATTTTTCAAATATTTTTTTCTTAAAAAGGTTCATGAAATTCCCTTTTTGAAAAGGTATTGTTTAAGATTTAATGATCCTAATGAGTCGCGGATGATTTTTCTAAATCTACTACGCCTTTTCCCCTACACATGCAGCCAATATAGAAACAAATCCAACTTCAAAAATCAATTCTACTTAAAAAGAGATTATTAGGATTTTTGAAATATTTTTATATTAATCATTGTCGAGTTACCTTTCCAACGGTATCGTGTTCACCCTCTAAAGCCTTCGAATGGCCTAAAATAAATTCGAGAAAGGAGATAGTGCGCTGCTATCCTGGCTTTTGGATTAAAATTAACTCAATTTCAAGAAACACCTTTATCAAGACATTCGAACATCTCTAAGCATATCTAATCTACTCCCAGTGGAGTCAGATACTACAATATAAGTCTCTTAGGCTCAGATCAAGGCCAAAATAATTTTATTCAAATCCTCAATTTTAATTTTCAAAATACCTTTTGCTAAAAATATCCCTTTTCTCTAAAACACCTAAATTTTCACAGATGGGGATACTTCAATCTCGTATTTCATAAAAAAAATTTGAATATTCTCTCCCAAACCTACCTAGCCCTTTTAATGAAAATCTTCTTCCAAAAATACCTAAAATTTTCACTTTTAGGGTACTCTAACTCTACCTTTTGAGAGGATACTCTAACCCTGCTTTTCACTCAAAATCTAAATTTTTTCTTCTCGGACTTCCTCGAGTATTTTAATGAAAACTTTTTTTTTTAAATATCTAAAATCTGTACTATTGGGGATACTCCAACCTTGCTTTTTAAACTTCACTCAAAATCCAAATTCTTTCTCCCAAATATCTCGAGGCTTTTTTAATCAAAACCTATTTTTTTACACTTAAGTGACCATTAAGTCTAAAGGCATCTCAAAATTGGCATCCCAATTATTCCTTAATAATCGAAGACAATTAGGAGATACATTACGATTATCCCTTCTTTTCATGCCCTTTTGTGTGTTTATTTTTATGCAATATTATTATGTTCTTTTTCATCTTATTAACACATTTCCTTTTGTGATATCCCTTCTGCATTCATGTTTCCAAATTATTTTCAAAAATTACAAGGCTATGTTTTGTGTCGGTATCTCTCCAATGCCTAACACATTTCAAAATTAAATCTAAAAATCATTTTCATAAAAAATCCTTATGTTCCCTACACCTTTGGTGTGCATACGTGATCTAAATTTTTTTTTCAAAACCTAGATCTAAAATTTCACAAAAATTCATGTATTTAAAGGGGATTTATCAAAATAATGATAAAGTGGGACTGATTAATCAACTCTCAAACCCAACAGACTAATCTCTGGATCTTGCAAATCTCAAAATCGATGTTTCAAGTTTTGTAACTTAGAATAGTATTTTCAATGGCATCTGATCATGCCTAGCCTGAAATGATTGATGGCGACTCCTACTTTTCAGTCCCTTCATGGTGGCCATTCGAAATCAGTTAGGAGAATGATTCGTCTACTAATCCTTCCCTTTGCTACCATTTTATTATGCCTAATCTAAATCCCGATCAAGTGATAACCCAAAGGCAATCTTGACTAATTTTGATACCTATTTTTAAGTCGTACGTGTCACCATCTGAGCGATTTGAATAAGTGTTGTGCTCGAGTAAGGATAAATCACAACAAATGGAGTCTTGCTCATCATGCTAAAAAGATAATAGTCATTTGTCCTATATGATTCATAATCAAATGGGTCGAGATAAACTTGTTTGTGTAACTTGGCTACTTAAGTCTCATTGACATGACCAAGCCTACAATACTAGGTATAAATCTTTGTTGGATCATTTCTCTTTATTTTCTTCACACTCCTATTAAATAAAGGCATTTATGCATCTAATACAAAGAGCCTATTCTGTGAGACTGATCCATAGACCATGTCATTTAGAACAACCAACAACTATTGGCTTTCATACTAAGCTCAAAATCATTATTTATAGTTAGGTGTGAAACTAAAATGATGTTTCTAGGTAATCTAGGAATATAAAAACACTAATTTATTTCCAAGATCATGCCTGAAGGCAATAATAAGGTACAAGTTCCAATGGCAGTGGCTTCAACTTTTGATCTATTACCTATTCTTAGAACCACCTCATTAGAGCCTGACATTTTACTATTCTTTAACAAACTTATATCATTACATAAGTGTGATCTGATTCCTGAATCAATTATTCACATAGATGAATTAACAGTAAAGTGGTTAAATTTAATCATGTTAATGTAGAAGTGAGCAACCTTCCTTTTGTTGAGAATACTTCTTAATTTATAATACCAGTCCAAACATTTTGGGCTTATGACATCAAGTATCCTTGCAATATAGTTAATATAAATACTATTATCAACAACCTGGTATGAAAATAAGTATTAATTAGTTTTTCATATTTTAGAGCAATAATGACAAGGTATTAAATCTTTGTTGGCTTTTCCACTAATTTTTTAAAATAATTGCCCTTATTATTATTCAAAAATTTCATCATTGTATTTCTAGTGGGCTGGGATCCATTTCAACAAGTTGCAACCTTGAGTGACTCAACAAATCACAACAATCCTAGTTGGGTAAGTGACATAGTTTATTGATTACATCTCTATGCAACTCCCAAATCAATTAGGTGGTGACCCTTCGACTAAATGCATCATATGCATTTCACCTAATTATCACATCAAATGCCAAAGCAATCAAGTTGTATGCATCTAAATAACATGGCATTAGTCAAGTAAGACCCATCACTTGTAGCTCATGCAACTTGGATGGTAGTATGAACTTGAGTAACACAATAGGTCCCCTACAATCGAAACTTAGGTTCTTAGTGTATGCCCATGAGCCAATCAGATTAGGACATGGGATACACAAGTAATTAATTGCACTCCTATTACTAGTTTAGTGACACAAGGTTTTCCTTCATGTTAGTGGCACGATTGACTATCATCAAACCTCTGATTAGATGAAGCCCACGAAAATTAAAAGACCTCACAAAGGAATTGCAAAGTGTTATACTTATGAGATTCTTATGCATCAAAACCTAGCTCTTAAAAACTATCTTTGGTCATTGTATTGTCAAGACAGGGCATTGGCAATGCTCAAAGACTAACTCATGTTATGCTTACTTGGGAATTAAGCAACTGATCTTTTAGGTTAAACCATCTGAAATACTTTGAATGACATGGGGGTGCTTTTTTTGTGGAAAATTGAAAAAAATTCACAACCATGATAATTGTAAATGACTGCGATATTCGCAATGGCAATAAATGCAAAGCAATAAAAAACGTTACTACAATCACAATTTAAATCCTTGGGAAAAACCTTTCATATTCTTCATTAGCTTCTTTAGGAGTTGGATTAGGATTCTTATATTGAGTCATATTCAATGAACTTGTCCTTGTAAAAAGTCATGTTAGCTCAAATTTTTAGTTACTTGTTTTTAATTAATAGCATAACCATGTGCCAATTTCAACAGCTTCTAACATGACAAAATCTTGATTAGGAACAATAAAAATATAAAGCTTTGATGCAATGAGTATCTCATATTACAACAATATGCTTGTGATGCTTTTACAAGTTTTTATTTATATTTTCCAAAGATTTTATCTAAGAGGTAATACCAAATATGTATACGAACTTGTAGATAAATAGTCTTAGTCAATAATAATAATAATAATAATAATAATAATACTTAATATAACATGTATTTCATTACCAACCCTATTAATCTTAGGCATACACCAACAGCCTTGGTTGTACACCAATCCTAATGGCTAATTTGGCTCTTAAAGCCGGAGCATGGAACTCAATCCAAAACAAATTCTCTTTCACCGGAAACTGCAACCTGTACTCTATCTGCACAGCTCCCTTCCGAGGCAAATTACAAGCTTAATGATCATGGGTCCAATCACCTAAGAAAGAAGAATTGCCCAGGTACGAAACTGAGGGTTCCCCTTCTAAGCAAACAAAACATTCTAGGTCAGGTAGACTGACCTCCCATTCCAAGCAAACGACCTCATTA